>MU227896.1:1438432-1457181 GCA_018584345.1 Thuja plicata
CAACATTTGCAATTATTGCAAATGTTGTCATGACAACATTGTAACAACTTTTGGCATCTTTGCCATTATGCCAACTTCCTAAGTTTTAGGACCTCTAACCTCTTCATTTCGAGGAACCAACCTCATTAATGGCCCCTGAGCATCTCTATGACAACATTTAAGTGTTTAGGACACATTCAAAGCTCAAATCCATCACTAAGCTTCTAAGCCTAAAAAAAAGGAAATAATTACTAACAATGACTATTTTGGTGACCTTAGTCCTAATGAATAACTCACCTAGTCCACAATGCTATGACCTACTAAGGTCCAAAGTAAACATACTATCTTGACTTGTGCAATGTCAAGTACAAACCAAAACATCACAAAAATGGAGGTTAGCCTAGGTGTACTCCTGCACCATTGCTGAAAGATTCTCTAAGCTCGTGATCGCCAACTTCACTTATCTTGCACATATAACATGACCTAATATCATGAATCATGAGTACCTTAGGTGGAATCAATGATAAGGCTCCAGTTAGATCACCCTGGATGGTGCTCTTAGGAACTGCTCAAAAGTTGGGAGGCGCACAGGTGTCACTCCTTACCAATTGAACTTTTAGCAACTCCTTCTCCATACTCTTCACTGTTGTGGAAGATCTAGCAGCCATGATTCCAAACGAAATAGGGTTTCAAAATATAATGAATAGAATACCTTGGTAGATGTTGAAATTCACACTTTGACTCAGGGTAGCCGATGACATGCTGTAGAATTCTTCAAAAGATCTTTTACAGAAATTAAGTTCACAAATTGCTCCAACACTCTGTGAAATTCTCAATCGCAAGGTAAAAAATAAGTAATGAACGTCTCATTCATTTATAGGCTCCAAAGGTCAAAATTTAGGTTGCAATAAATGTTCTATCCATTGAGTGAGTGCCAAATACCTTTTGCTTGATCTACTCACAAAACTCATCAATCTCTCGGTCGCAACCCATACCAACTTGGCATACACTAGAGAACTTGATCTTAGTGTACAATAACACTGTTTCTTAGCACATGTAGTGCATATTGAATTTGCTAGGTACATGTTTCAAAATTATGTCTTGATGCATCTCAACATATGCAGATATGGACTTTGCACTTTATATGTTAGGAACTAATAAAATATATGAGATATAAACATAGTTTCTTACATACCTTTCTTGCTTAATTAGTGATGGTGTGATCACCTAATCCATTGGATTGGGTGACCTTGACTTCAGTAACTTCACTATTTCTCAGTTCTATTTTTCTTACCCATGTTTGACTTATCTGTGCTCTAATTTCCTCAACAGTAGGAGTAGGTACCCTTGTCTTACAATCCTTCCTAGTGTGACTGATTTTCAAACAATTATAGAAAACTAGGCTTCCATTCATCCAGCTCTTAGATTTTCCTCTGAAATGTGTCTTTATGCAGTTTTGTGGAACATGCCCATACTCACCATAGTAATGACAATTATGCCATGTGTTGTAATCCCAATTGTAAGTGTTACCTTTCCTTGGTTCTTTTGCTTGTGTCTTTGATTTCCACTATTTTTTAGCATTAGATCTGTAATCTTGTGCTCTATGTCCAAATTTTTGACAATTGTAACAATAATAATTGAATCTAGGTGTGGGAGGTGCATTATTTGCCTTTGCCCAACATTCATGTACTTTATATCCAAACTTCTTATAGTTAAAGCAATAACCATTGAACTTAGGTTTGGGATTGGACTTACCATTCTTGCTTTGGCAAATGTTTGCATTGTGTCCTATTTTTCCACAGTGATGGCATACAGGCTTGTTATTCTCTGACTTTCCATTCCTCTTTTCACCGATCTTAAATGATTCCCCTTTCTCAGTAGATGTTTTTTGTTCGATGTGACCTAATCCAAAAGAATTTCTAGATCTCCTTGATGCTTCCATCAGATTTTCAAAATGAGTCAAAGCTTCATTGGGTCTATTCAATCTTTCATTCAGTTCTTTCTCAGATCTCAATTCATCTTTCAATTGACTATTCTTAGATCTCAGATTCACAATTTCTATGTCTTTCCTACTAATCTCCTGATTTTCAATTTGCAGTTGATTCACCATGTCAACCTGATTATTGTCATCATTTGTACTTCATGTTTTCTTTCATCAAGTGTGATTGTCATCACTCTTTTGTCTTCTTCAGCCATATCTTTGTCATCTTTAGCTTTCTTCTTTTGTTCCACTACTTCACATTGTCTTACTATTTGTGCTTCTTGGTCTCTCTTCAAGTTTCTAACTTCTTCACATAATGTATTATTCCTTTCCAGTAGATATGAAATTGTTGCATCACTTTCAGTAGAGTTTCCATTCTAAAATAGACTTGCAGTGTCTTCTTCCTGATAATGAGCGTCATTCATTTGTTTGGCCAAATCTTTCCTAGATATCAAGGATATTGTCAATTCATGTCTTGCTTTCTCAATCTGATGTAATGCTAGCTGAATTTATATCTTTTGATTCTCAATGATTTTACCCAATTTGTAAATCTCCTTCTCAAGATCTGTACTTCTCAAGCTGATTAAAAAATTTTGTAGGAGAAGTGAGCTCTGATACCAATTTTTGGAAATACAATATGGGAAAGCAAGATGCTAAGAGGGGGGGTAAATTAGATCTTCAACTTTTATCTCTTAAAACAAATTGATACACAATCATACATAAATGTAATTGATCTATCATCTAGTAGCATTCATGACAGTAAATATATAACACAAGACACAAAATTTTGGTAACCTAGAAACCCAATAAGGTAAAACTGGGGTGGGAATGACACCCACAAAATCTTCACTACTGAAGCAATAAAGTGTGCCTATTAGGGCTACAAGATTTGATCACAATATGTAATCTACCTGGTTAAAGGTCTGCCCAGTCAAGAGCTACAGATAATTACAATCTACCTTGTAAAAGGATTTAAACTTACAACAAAGTAAGCACTCAGCTAAGAGATTTAGAAAGGTGTATTAGAACCACTCTATTAAGAGATTTCACCTGATACACTTGTTAGAATGTTTCAAGATCTGATCCTTCGATATGCACTCTGATGCTGATAATGGATCTCCTCTTTTCAATACCTTTTCTAAACTAATAATCTGATATATCTTTACTCTATTGCTCACTGCACTTTCACTCTTCTATATCTATGCTTCCTCTATAAAAAAACCCTTTGCACATCTCTCATGTATGCATACGCCTTCTCTTTGTACTTTGCTAAATTAGGGTAAGAAGCAATCTTCATATACTTTACGGATCTAGCAATTAGATCTAGATCAATGATTAGGATCAAATTCTTATGCCGCTTAGGCAATCCAATTTTCTGATTGGATCCATGCCACATAGTGGGATCAAATAATTAAATGCCTAATTATCTCATTAAAAATATTAAATGCTTAGATAAGTTGGCCCAAAATAGTTTACCTCAAAATCGATGTCAATTCTGACATACATAACAAAATAGTCTTGCTCGGCATAAAAAATACTCTGTCGCTCGGCATGAACTGAACTTGGTAACTGTGTGACTCGGAAACTATTATCTGCTTAGCAATGACTACTCTGGATAGCTCAGCCTATATTGGATAGCTCAGCTATAGTGATGACCAGCTAAACCTACCTACATAAATAACTAAGTGTGGGACACTAATGATCAACAAAACTTAGAGATCAACAATAAACTATATGTCGATTACAACCATTGTATTTCAACTTTGACCTTTCTAGATTTTTATCTGCATCAAAGAGAATAAGAAGAAATCAATACTAGACAAGAATAAAAATTAGAGAAATATATTAAAATGATAAAGTATTGATAAAATAAATAATAAATATAAGTAAGAATCATAATATATAAACTAGAAGGCTATAGAATCAATAAAAAATGCAAATAAATACTTCCCTGATTGATTATGAACACAAACCAATCTACAAATATGGGTTCCACCACATCTATCACAAAAACTCTAGCACGAGCATCAAATGTTGGGCTAAAGGTTGTCGAAGCTATTATAAATCCCCTAAGATCCTGAAATAAATGTGATATGACAAAACACAAAGATTATTTAGAAATAAAATGTCGTACAACATTCAAAACCCTAGTATGATCGAGTAGGAATAATAGTCCACAAGATAATTGATAGGGAGGGGTGAATTAGTTGTGATATAAATTATTAAACTTTAAACATTATAAACCAATACTGCAATGCAAATGATATCACAGTAAATTCCAACACAATAACACAATATTTTTTGTCGAGGAAACCCTGTTAAAGGTCAAACTCCACTGGGAATTAGAACCCATAAAATATGTACTGAGAGTATAGTATCCCTGTTAAAATATTTATCCCTATTAGGAGCTTATTATATAATTATAGTACACAGTCCCTGTTAGGAGTCAAGAAAAGTAGTAGTCTCACTACCCAAAGAAGGTTAAGCCACCCTCAAGGATTCACAATCTGAACAAGTGTATAGAGGAATATACAATTCAGTGAGCTGTCTAATAGCAACTGTCTTTGCTTGGTCAGTTCCAATGAAGTATTCTTTTCACAAACTCTACTTTACATCTAGTAGCCAAACAAGCCTCATAGCTTTCACTTCTCTTTCTTTTCAATCTCTTTTACTAGCACATCTTTCCAAAAGAAAACATCACTCATATATACCCTATTACAATAATTCATTAGGTCAGCCAGTTAAGCTTTCCTAATACACAAATAATTAATTAGGTCAGCCAATTAGGCTTTCCTAATATACAAATAATTATTTAACCCCTTGCTAAGATAAAAAAAATACCTATAACAAGTAAATATCAAATACAATCCATCATTTATAATCCAAGATCTGAAATCTATGCTCACAATTCATTTTACACTCTACATGTCTGAAGTCAACCACCAAAATAGGTCTCCTCTATAATATATGCCACAACTAACGTCACTAGTAATCACACAACAATCGAACACAACCCATTATTTTAAAATATGTCTTCTTTCCTCTAGTAAGCTTGCTTCACCAGAAATATCTTCATTAGTAAGATATACCCAAAACATAGAGACCTGCTCTATCAAGCATCACAGTTATAGTCCAGAAACCAGTCTTCACAAAAGCAACTGCAACAGCCTCAATATATAACATAAAACTAAGAGACCTTAGGAATAAGGTCATCAAACATCCTTCTTCATATAACCAACTTTGATCATTCTGACACATCTGTACAGTGTATGTACACTTTTTCCAGTCAAGTAACCAGTTTGTTCCTTCCACAAAAACATATGTTGACATCAGTGACAAAACATGAGTATCAACAGCATGATCAGTACCCAAAAATGATATCATCCAACAATCTCCACCTTTTGCATTGATGGAAACATATGGAAAATCCATCAACCCAAAATCAACTCAAAAAATACTTTCTCCTCTCAATGCAAATCTCCCCAAAATAGTAGGGATTTTAACATAGATTCCTTCCCCCTTTGGCAGAAATGGAAAAGGGTGCCATAAGTCATTTGTAATATTCTGTAGATTTTTCAAATCTTCATGTCCAACAGCCAGGTGCAAGATCACCCAAATGTGGTCTAGTGTTCCTTCAATTACTCCCCCTGAGGAGTAGATCCATACATCAAGTCCAAAAAATGATATAGCTCTGAAAGCCACTGGAATGATGCATATGTGCATCAATTAATTATCACAAGGAGGGGCTCTGACCATAAGCATACTTCTAAGATACTCAAAAGCATCATTTGGCAATGGTTTTGTAAATATATCTGCTATCTATTCCTTTGTGCTAATATATTCCAATTTAATTTCTGTCTCTACTACCTTCTCCCTAAAGAAATGATACTTAATAGAAATATCTTTTGTCTTTAAATGGATTACAGTATTCTTTGACATATTCACTGTGCTGGTGTAATCACAATGGATAACCACTGGTTCTTCAAAAATTAGTCCAATGTTCTTCATCATTTTTCTCATCCAAACAACTTGTGTTCAATTTACCACAACAACAACATACTCTGATTCAACAGTAGATTGAGAAATACAGTTCTTCTTCTTTCTCAACTAAGAAACCAACCTTTTCCCAAGGAAAAATGGACCACCACTAGTACTCTTTATGTCATGCACATTACCTGCCCAATCAGCATCGGTATAATCCTGTAAAATGAAATTATCTAATTTTTCATACCATAATCCCTATTCTGTTGTTCCTTTCAAATATATGAAAATTCTTTTCCTGGCAGCAACATGTGTCTCTTTGGGATCTTCTTGATACCTTGCCAGAATACCAACTACATTGGTTATATCTAGTCTAGTGTGAGTTAGATATTGTAGACCACCAATCATAGATCTATAGTTTGTCTAAACTACACTTTGAGTCTCATCATTACTATTCATTTTATGTCTAGTCACTATAGGTGTTCCAACAGGTTTACAATCTTCCATTCCAAACTTCTTCAACATTTCCTTAAGATACTTGGTCTGAGCTATAAAAATGCCATTCTTACTATTATTAATTTTCAAACCAAGAAAAAATTTCATTTCACCAATCATTGAAATCTCAAATTCATCTTCAATTTCTTTAGATAACTTCTTACTCATCTTATCATTGCATCCAAAAATGATATCATCAACAAAAAATTCTATGATTAAGATTCAATCTTCATCCGTTCTTAAATATAAATTATTGTATGCATTACCTTTTCTGAAACCAAGACGAAGTAGATACTTGTCTAGTCTTTCATACCATGCTCCAGGTTCTTGTTTTAGTCCATACAATGCTTTCTTTAGCTTACAAACCATGTCTCCATCCTCTATCAAAGGAAACCCGTCAATTTTCTTAATTTAAACTTCTTCCAGATAACCATTCAAGAATGCTGATTTCACATCCATCTGATATACTTTAAAGTCTTTATGTGCAGCATAAGCAAGAAATAATCTCACAGCTTCCAACCTAGCAATAGGAGAAATTTTTTCTTCATAATCTATGCCTTCTTGTTGTGAGTAGCCTTTACACACCAATCTAGCCTTGTTTCTTACCATTGTTCCTTCCTCATCAATCTTATTTCTGAAAACCCATTTAGTTCCTATCACATTTTTGTTCTTAGGTCTTGGAACCAATTCCCAAGTATTGTTTTTCTTTATCTATTCAAGTTCTTCTTCCATAGCTTTATTCCAAGATTCGTCTCTACATGCTTCATCAATAGTCTCTAGTTCAACTTGATAATCAAACAAATTTAATCTCTAACTCTAGATCTAGTCATCATAACTTTATTTGCATCACCAATAATTTGATCTTCAAGATGGTTCTTCTTAACATACCTTGGAGTCTTTGGAGTCTCAGTAACTTCAGTCACTTCATCTTCAAATTAATTTTCAATCATCAAAGGTTCTTTAGGTTCAGTAGTGACCTCTTTAATCTCTATAATCTGACCACAGTCATACATTCTTTCCTGAATCTGAAAATTTTAATCTATCCTCACATTGGAACTTTCAATCAACTTCTTCAATCTCAGATTGAAACATTTATATGCTTTACTCTTAGTAGAATAACCGAGAAAAATCCCTTCATCACTTCTGGCATCAAAATTCCCTATCTCATCATCTCTTTTGATATAACATTTACTTCCAAATATACTGAAATATTTTATAGTAGGTGTATGATCAAACCATAATTCATAAGGATTCTTACCTGTACCTTCTCTAAATTGAACTTTGTTCAAGGTGTACACAACAGTGCCAACTGCTTCTCTCCAATGAACATGTGACACATTTACTTCTAGAAACATAGTCCTTGCAGCATCTAATATAGTTTTGTTTCTTTTCTCTACTATCCCATTCTGTTGTGGAGTTAGTAGATGATGTTTTTCTATATATTCCATGTTCTCACAGTAGGTATTAAATAAGTATGATGTAAACTCTTCACCTTTGCCTGATCTCAAACATTTTATCTTCAAACCAAATTCATTCTCAACTTTTTCTTTAAATAACTTGAATTTGTCAAATGGTTTAGATTTATCTCTCAAATATGTAACCCACATCATTCTAGAAAATTCATCGAAAAAAAGTATAAAGTACCTTTCACCATAATATGATCTTGTTCTTGTAGGACCACACAAATATGTATGCACCAAATCCAACTTCCCTTTTTTTGAATAAGATTTTCTTTTAAAAATGCTTTTGGTCTGCTTTCCCATAACACACTCTCTACACATAATGTTATATGTCTTTAAAATCTTAGGTAAATCTCTCACAGCATTAGTCATACTTGCCTTCACATTGTTAGCAAATTTAACATGACAAAATATTCTATGCCACAGCCAACTTTCATCAACCTTTGCAATAAAACAATAAGCTTTAGATGTATTCAATTCAAATACATTACCTCTATATTTAGTACCAGATTCCATCAAATCTCCTGATGTACTTCTGATAGAGAATTTACCATTAATGAATTTTAACTGATAACCTCTGTCCACTAATTTTCCTACTCTTAACAAATTATGCTTAAGTCCATCAACAAGTAATACATTATCAGTATTTGTCTTTCCATCCGGAGAAATAGATCCTACTCCAATGATAAGTTTAGGAGTATTGTCATCAAATCTAACAACACCACCATCATATCTTTTTAAACTCACAAATTTATTTTTATCTCCAGTGATATGATGTGAACAAACACTATCTATAACCCATTCATATTTCTTTTCAACACGAGATACTAAGGCTTTTTCCTCATGTATAGGTTCATCATCATTTATGGCCATAAATCCAATTTCATCATAGTTACCATCATCATCAGAAACACCCTCACTAGCATAATAACATTCCTTATCTTTAGGATACTTTGATTTGTAAAAATTAGCTTTATGCTTAGGAACCCTTGTAGGACATCTAGATGCAAAATGACCAATCTTGTTACATGAAAAACATTTCAAAGGTAATTTGCCTTCAAATTTACCCTTACTTCTCTTCTCTCTTCTAGCGATCAATGCTACTACTTCATCTATCTTTCTTTCTTACTCTTGTATATATTACCATTCCTCAACATAGTCTCCAAGATCTTCTCTTAGGTCACCATAGCTAGTGCTCGCAATTCTTGATAAGGTCTTTTTGTTCTTATGCATGGCCTCAAAAGTACTTAGTTTTCCAATCAAAATCTCTCTAGTGAAGTTTCATGTCAAGGGTATAATCTCCTCTTCAGTGATTCCATATTTGTCTTCCAATTTTGTAGATTTGCCTATTTTGTAAACTTATATGCTTCATATAGTACCTCCAATCTTGTCCAGATCTCATGTGCAGAATCCAAGTCTTTTACTTTAGTGAATTCACCTTCAAAAAGTGTGTTGATCAATGATTCCCTTGCGATCATATTACATGAAAATAGCTTCTTTTTATCTTCAATAGCCTTCTCCAATTCATCCCCAGTCTCTATCTTTTCATTCTTCTTTGTGATCATCTAGTAGTCAATTCCCAAACATAACAAAAGTGTTCTCATCTTGTTCTTCCAACTGTCAAAGTTTTCAGGATCAAATTTCAAACTATCCTTTGTGTAGTAAGACATCTTCAACATCACCTCAAGCTATTAAGACTTCTCTCTAAGGACTAGTAGCTCTGATACCAATTATTAAGAATAATAGTCTACAAGACAATGAGAGGGGGGTGAATCAGTTGTGATATAGATTATTAAAATTTAAACTTTATAAACCAAAATTGCAATGTAAATAGTAACATAGTAAATTCCAACACAATACTTGTTGTCGAGGAAACTTTGTTAAAGGTAAAACCCCAGTGGGAATTAGCACCCATAAATAATGTACTGAGAGTATAGTATCTCTGTTAAAATATTTATCCTTGTTAGGAGCTTATTACATCATTATAGTACATAGTTTTTGTTAGGAAACAAACCCTTCTAAGAGTCAAGAAAAGTAGTAGGATCACTACCTAGGCACACTTCCCAAAGAAGGTTAAAGCCAATCTCAAAGATCCAAAATTTAAAAAAGTGTATATAGTAATATACAATCCAGTGAACTGTCTGATAGAAACTATCTTTTCTTTGTCAGTTCCAATGAAGTATTCTTGTCACAAACTCTTCTCTACATCTAACAGACAAACAAGCTTCGCAACTTTCACTTCTCTTTCTTTTCAATCTCTTTTGCTACCACGTCTTTTCAATAGAAAAGATCACTCATATATACCCTATTACAATTGTTAAGGCCTTCAAATATCACCCTAACTAGGGCATTAGGGAATACTAATATCTCATGGTAACAATGGAAACCTTCCTGAGTTGTGGGTGGACTCTGATTAAGAAGGAATCTCTAGATTCTAGGCCAGTTCCTATTGGATTTGTAATATCACCTATGACTGATTCTTTGTTTGGGGAAGGGAAAAGGATAACTTAAAAATTGAATAAATAAGGTGGGGTGATACACAAAACCAGATTTAGAATAATTAGAACTTCAAACCAGCATCCACAAGACACACACTACTAATATTTGTAGTAAACATTCACTATTCAACATATAGGTTGACCTAAAAACCCACTATTAGGGTTTGCACCACAAATAATGATATTTGCCAACAAACATACAGATTCTACAAAAGGTTGTATTTTGACAACTTAGAGAAGGAATTGGATAATTCACTTATCCATGCTATAAAACAAATTACACTTAAATGCAGAAAAGTTGAAAAGGATTGATATCAAAACTCATAACATATGTGAATAATGGGGAACTTGCTTTATTTTCTTCAAAACCTACAAATTATTACATGCTAAGATACAAAAACATGCCAAGGAATAAGTTGCATTCACTTGAACACAATCTTGCATCAAAAATAAACATATGGTTACAAAATGTATCCAAAAGGAACAAATATGTTGACAAAACCACCTTCTCTCTAAATTATGAACCCCTAAAAATGACTATCAAATCCACATATATCCCCTCAAGGCCACTTTCAAAAAAATCCAATGCCCTCCAAAAATCCTCCAAATCAGCTAGAAACCCTAACTAATAGGCATAATTCATGCCTTAACATATGCCCCCTAATGTTGGTTACAAAACATATACATCTTTCTTTACATGAAACCAACATATATCAACAAACCTATAATAAATAATCCCTAACCCCATACAACATGTATTCCAAACCCTAAACCCATTACAAATAACCCAAAACCTTGCTTAAACTAATGCCTCTCAGCATAAATCAAGGTCAACATGACCGATATCTAGTAGTCACCAACTCTCCAAAATATCCACATTGTGGCATAGGATAGGTTGTTGAGCTATTGTCTTGGCACTTGAAACTGGTTTTCATGCACTACAGTGTTTAAGGCATTTACTCCTCTGCCAGCAGATTCCAAAGTTTAACAAAACTTGGCTTTTTACGGTCATTGCATTGCATTCACATTTGGGGAAAAATGTGAGGGTTTCAAAACCCAAATCCATGGCACCATTTCTACTGAGATTATGGCATTGATGTTGGTTTTCTTATGCATCTTTGTGCTCGGGTAGTCATTCTGGAGTTAATCACTATGATGTGGGAGTTGTATTGTTTCTTTTGAAGCTCTCCTCTATGATCTTAGGTTGGAATATAGTGTTATCTCTGTTATTCCATTCCATATTTGGATGGGACTATGAGTATGCATTCATTTCGAGCATGAAGCTCGGGCTCCAACAGGAAGTGGTCATTTGTAAATAAAAAAACTTAGTCTCTTTACATGTTTTTAGCACTAGATTTCGTGCTTGAACTTAGGGCTCTTGAACTGGAGTTTTCTATTGTAAACAGAGAGCTCAGGATCCAAAACATCACTTCTTTGGTTCTATTCCTTCCATCTCAGCTTATGAACTTGAAGATAAGTTACCGTATCTATCTTTGGCTTTGATTTTTGTCTTATGTTGAACATGTTGTTGCATTTCATAGCTTTTGAACCTAGAGATACAGACTTTTACCTTATTGATTCCACCATGATTCTTACAATGATTTTGGGTTATTATGCTCTGCTATTATTTTTTATGTTTGTTTCTTTTGATGATATGGATTTCCAAGTTACAACTATGTTGTCGCTCCTTCACTGTATTCATTCTTTATGTTTTCCTCTTGGGGTTTTCCATGTCTTTTTGTCCTCACTACTATCGACAGTGACCAACCACCATGCTTGAATATTACCACTCTATTGAGACCGTGGCTTGAACCATGCTTGGTATTTAAAAGATGTATAAATTTACACACTTGTCTAGACCCCACCCTGCACTTGTCAACAGTGACCCCACTGTATACATGCGTTCATGATTCCACTATTATATGCATATTATCATTGTAAAATAGATATCAATGTCACTTATCATTAGTAACAACAATGTTTGACTTAATTCTTACTGTCTTTGACCTTCAAAGGCATTTTTTATTTCTTTTACTCTGTTCATGTAATATTCATTTGATCACTCGGTGTTTATTACTAGCATCTAACAATATTACATTGTCATTTGATTGTTTTGTAATTCATCTCCTTCTACCTATGCATATTATTATCATTTGATTAATTGTAACAACATTACTTACAACAACATTACAATTGTCTTGTTCCTCTTGAATATGTACTGCTATAATCTTTTTTCTCTATCATGCATATTCATAACAACATTTGATAAACTCTATTTTTGATGTCAACAGTGTTTGAATATATGGTTACTGTTACATACTACTTTGAAAACCATGTTTTCTTTATCTTGTATATCATATCATTATGTAAAAATCCTGTTGCTCTGTATTTGATACCAACAGTGCTTGAACTATGTATTATCCTCCTTTCATAACACTGTTATGATCTTCCCCTGTATATGCATATCACTTTTTTTTTTTTTTTTAAAGGAAGATGATAGTGACATGTACCTTTTATATCCTTAAACAACATTATCATTTGATTTTCTATATATATGCATTATTAAGAAATGCATCTACATATTCACATCACTTACATTTGATATGACTATAGTTCATCTTCTCATCAACAATGTTGAATTCTGCATAACAGTATAAATTCTTTCTCTTCTGCATATGCCCAACTTGTCTTGCACCTATTTTTGATTGCTCTCATTTCTTGCACATGTTGAACACTTGCACATGTTCATGAGGTTCGAGCACAAGCTCGTGACACTCACAAACAACATTACATCTATTATATTTTTTCAACAAGCTTAAAAATCACATTGTCATAGCTATGCCACTTTTGCAAGATAACACTCATTTCTTGAAACTTGTTATGGGAAAGGGGATAATAGATAGCTACATTGTTCTAGATTCCTACAGTGTCTAAATAATCAGAGTGATGATCACTCATATACTATAAAAATTTAGGATAATGTAACCAATTATGATTCTCTTCTTTATTGCACCTTTCAAATATAGTAAAGGGTTTCATAAAGATATAAGTTCCTTTGATATTACTATTCTGTTAATGAAGATGCATACCTTTCCCATGCATTGATGTTATTGGTAACTATGCAATTTTGGAAGTTTAATTGTTGTATGATGCTTTTAGGTTTTCATGCATTTCTTACATCCAATTTGGATCTAACACCTTTTCTCTTCAATGATGTAGGACACAGGACCTTAAGAAGACCTAGGATGCAGGACAAACAAAGACAATGCAAAGGACATCAAGACCTAGACAATATGGAAAACTAGATCTAGAAAGCAGAAGACCTCTTAAATGCAATGCATGGACCACTGAACCTCATCATGCTTCTATCTTACTTTTCTTTTCTGCATATGTTCCTCTAAGTTCCAATGTGAAAGATGTAATATGAAAAGAACATTTCTTTATGATATTCAGTTTGAATGCACAATGTAATGATCAAGTATGAACTTGGAAATTTAAAAATGATAAATTCTTAAAGTACAATGTAACTGATAATATGAATGCAATAGAAATGTATCTCATCTATATTATTTGAACAATAGTATTTAAGAGGTGTACCTTTATGAAATCATTTTCTATTTTTTGGTTATTATCCTGCATGTATAAAATTAGGGTAACAATTATGGTGACTTCTGATGGATTTCTGTCTGCTAGACATTGGGACAAGTCGCCTAAAATATTCCATTAGGCATTGAGTCTATTAATCACCATGATTGAAACCTTAAACATAAAATGTGGATATAAGAAAACCCTTTCTCAGTTATTGTGTGTATGTTTATGATTGGTGATACTGAAGCAAAAACTTCATTATCACAAATTGTAAATGTATTCTTGATCATTAAGGTGGGATTTTATTGTGTTCACGGATATTGACAAAAAATTTAAATCATGTATTTCCCTCATTTTATTTCTCATATCCACCCTTAATTCAGCGAAACTCTTCCTTTGCAACCCAAACAATCCTTGAATCTTGAAAACTTATTGAAAACCAGGAAAGCTAAAACTAAAACTAACCTAACTGTGCTTGACAGTACTTAGGGAAAACTAGAAAAATAACCTACCCTAGCTTAACCACTATAAAAACATGCTAAACAAAACCATTTTCCAGTTCACTAAAATATTTTCCGTTTCTTCTCAATTTGAATTGATGCACATGATTATATGCAAATACAGGACGACTGAAAAATGAAAAACATTTAACCAGCTCATGCAAAATTTCATGAGGTGAGAAAATATTTTGACTTACTTCACTCTACTGATGGAAGAAATCTGAATCAACATGCTACACTTGGTCTTTCCTATCAACTTCCTCATAATTGGGTGTTGATGTAAATGAGGCCTCTTCACTTCTCTCCAACAGGGTTAGATACCGAATTGGATAGCCTTTTGAGAGTATGAACTTGGAGCTTTCATTGCTGATTTCTTTACTTTCCTTTCTTTTCTCTAAGTCCTCATAGTTGTCCTGCATTATTAGCAGCCATGTCAACCCCTCCTTCATGGTCAAAGGACCATCATCTTATGTCAAGTCAGCTAGGAGCTCATCAAAACTATTAACCCACTGAAGATTCTTACCACTTGGTTCTAGCTTGTGTTCCTCCACACAATCTTTAGAAATATTTTTTCCAAAATAGAGCACCCTTCAATAGGAAGATATTTTGACATCTCAATAGCAAGATTCTCAC
Organism: Thuja plicata; assembly: GCA_018584345.1. Lineage (NCBI taxonomy): Eukaryota > Viridiplantae > Streptophyta > Pinopsida > Cupressales > Cupressaceae > Thuja > Thuja plicata. The sequence continues at coordinate 1,453,548 of MU227896.1, forward strand.
AAAAATATTTAATAATGTTGTCAAAACAATCCTCTAGGATTTGGTCAGCTTCCTTATCATGAACATCTCAGTGTTGTGCTAATGTGATTGGATTCACATCTACCTCATATTGATTAAAAAAGGAGGGTAACTCATTAAAGAGGAGAAAAACCATTTCCTCTTGCTCAAAATAGTCTCTTGCAACCAAGGATATACTTTTTTCACTATCCTTCTCAAAATATGCATGCAGCTCTACAAATAAATTTGGTACCTCATGTCTCAACTGGCTCTACTCTTGAGCTTTTACTACTTGTTCTATCAAATTTGAAGCAATAACATCAACCCCCTTTTTAGCTCCCTAATCTTGAGATGGCTCACATGGGGTAACCTTGAAAAGATTTGGCATTTGAAATTCAGGATGCAGAGTCCATGAAGGTTGCCATTGTATCTTGGTATCTTGATCATTTGGTCCAGTTACATAACATATCTCAGATTGAGGATCAATAAAGAGGGATGGTTGACTATACTCACTCAAGGGCTCTTTTAGGGGCTATCTTATTTCCTTTGTAGGTTTATAACCCTTAAAACTTGGAATCTCCATCTTGGAACCCTCTTAGATTGTAGGCTAACTTAGGTCACAAGAAGCTGCTTGAGCTTCTAGCTCTTCTAATCTTTCAATTAACTGCCCCATTTTCCACTCTTTATCTACAACCTGCTTGGAAAACAGCTCTTGCTCATATCTTTGAGCCTCCATCTCTTGCTGGTGTATGTGAGATTGATAAGATAGCTCCTCTTGTTGCATTTATTACTCTTTTTATTTCTCCATAGATGTAAGGCCTCACCCCGAACCCCATCGTAGTTTTCCAATTTTTTACTTATGATAGATTTAACATATGATACTTTACTTTTGATGCACTATAGACATTATGGACTTTATGCTTTATGCTACAGATTTGATTATTTTGGATGCATGGACATATGATGCTTTATGATGCACCTTATAGACTATATTATGTTTTCTATTATGGACATTTATTCTGAGACTATTGATTTGGAAATACATTATGATTATGTTTTGGTTATTGATGAGATTGAGATTTATTAGAAATAGATATTTAATTTTGAATTCTCGCAATGAAAATTTTACCTTATGATATATGCTTAAAATGAGACTGATGTAATCTTGGGATCTTTAGTAATAAACTTAGTATGTCAATGATTTCCTTAATATTCTAAATATTTCTTAATTCTTTATGATATATATATTTATTATCTTAGACTACTGATATTTGAATTGAGTGTGCAGGTAAGAAACCATGGTATTTTATTTGGGGAACCAAACAAATGGAAATGTGAACTCAGTTTGAGCCAAGGTTGTGTCTAATGAAAGACAAGACCTTGTTGTTTCATAATTTTATTCGTAAATGTATTTGGATGATTGTGGAAGTGTAATCTTTAAATGTAATTCTTTTTTTTTCTTATGAGTTTTGCCTAAGTGGATATGACATGGCCTAGTGATGTGTAAATGTTGTGTGTGTCATTTGACACTTGTGTTTTGTACTTAAGGCCATGACATATCAACTTGGGAATGGTTGTCCATCTACCTAGATTAGTACATTAGTGAATCCCCATATGCATACCTTGGGTTGGGAGATGGGAGTGTGATCACCTCATTGGAATTTCGAAATTACTCTTATAGTGGACTTTAGGAGGGGTTGTGAAGTGTCTAGGGGTGTGTTGGGGTCATTTTTAGGTAGCCCAATTGTTATACCAATAGTTAAGGGGCATTTTAACCCTAGGATAGCCTCTAATTAACCATGTGACCCTTCCAAAAAGTTGATTTTCCAAGTTGGACGAAAATCAACTCTTGTGAGGCTTGACTTGGATAGACCACCATTCCATATTTGTGTTAAGACATAATTCACCTTTTTGAAGCTTCCTTCCTTAGTTCCATTTTTGGTAACGTGTAAGAGTTTAGGGAAGAGAGACCAATTAGATAACTTTTCTTCTCCCCATGAGCTTTCTAGTGGCTTTTTAGTGGGAACTCTCCAAGTGGGAGAGTTTAAACACCCACTCTATAACTTAGAGACATAGCTAGAGTTGGTGATCTTGGAAGGAGGGATTTGGCTAAAAAAAAGGGAGCTCTTCTACATCATTCTTCCTTAAGCTTGGATTTTAGGTTGGTGGATTTTGTGCAAATCTCTCTCTCTCTCTCTTGTAATCTTATGTGCTCTTGTTATAGGATTGTTGTTATGTTTATGGGCTTGTTGAAAAGCCATGAATCTTGTTTGCTATTGTAATGGCTTGATGTTGATGCAATGATTTTAATTTTGTGTTACCTTTGTATATTTTGTTTATGGGAGTATCAAGACTCACTCACCCTTGGGAGGGAAGAGTAGTCTTGGGGGTGGAGGAGTTATGACAGCCCTTGGTGTAGAGTCTCTCCTAAAGGAGGAGAGGGAAAAAGCATGGAGTATGGGCTCCATGAAGCCCCCATTATTGTTGCTTCATTTGGGGGTCATAAGGGAATGAAGTTGTGCTAGTTGCAAATGTGTAAGTGAGTGTTTGGACAGCCATGTGAAGGCTGAGATTTTTATGTTTTGGGTTGACCTTCTTCCTTGGGTACTTGGTTCACTTCACCCCAAGTAGGATTTTTGATTGATCCATTGTGTAAGCCTTTGGGAAATGGGAGTTTAATGTAAAATCTTTATGTTCCTTGTTGTTGTGGTTGTATGAATGTCTCTCACCTTTTTTTGGTTCCCCAAGCTTGGGGGTGGCCTCATAATAGGCCTAGGTTGGGTGCAGAGCAGCCCCATGGTTTCAAGTTTCCCCTTGTTTTTTTTTTGTCTTGTAATGCAGATTTGAAGATTGAAGTTACACAGAAGTTGGAGTGAGTATGGAAGAAAGAAAATGTAGCTGTTTAAGTTTTATCTCATCATGTTACTTTTGCTTTGTAAAGGCCTTGAAGCATATGTTATCCATGTATAAAAAAAAAAGAACATTGTAATAAGCTTTAAGGCTGAAATTTTCCATTTCAACATCTTGGTAGGAGTTCAATGTGTATGAGTATGGTATTATGGAAAATGTAACCAAAAGGATTTTTAGACAGCTTCTTAAAAGTGTGTTTCTTTTTGAGATCCTTAGTTTATTACTATTTTAACTTTCTATAATAATAATCAGAAATTTGGTTATGAACTTCCAGCATAAATTTTATGCCTTTCTCTTAAAGTACTTAAATGCAAAAGACATAGTGTCCCATTTGAAATATAAAAAAAAAAACTTGTTTTCCTTTAAATGCATGCTCTTCATCTTGAATAGTAAATCTGAAAATTAGATGAAATTTAGTACTTGCAATATATTATACCTTCCATTTCATTTTGATGTATTTCAGCTTATTTAAAAAGGAAGAAAAGTGGTTATCTAAGAATGTATATAAAATCTATAACCATAATATGTATTTGCTGTGAATTTCTATTGCTAATATGTTCAAAAATAATTGGTAGAAAAAAGAAATCTAAGATATATAAATGACTTTAAACTCTAAATCTGCATATAATACACTTTGAGTTTAACTTATGCTTTTAAAAAAAAAAAAATCTAAATCTATGTTCATACTTTGAAAAAACTGTTGTGTGTGTGTGTATATATATATATA
>MU227896.1:1467310-1478778 GCA_018584345.1 Thuja plicata
ATTGTTAGGGTTTGGATGAGACGAGAAGTGAAATGATTTAATCATAAGGGGGTATATTTTAGCTATCTCTTTTGGAACCCTAACCCTAATTTCAAAATTAGGGTTAGGTTTTCAAAAGTGAGAGGGATTTTAGAGTCTTTTAGTGGGAATCGTTTCCCTCACTTTTCTTATTTTTCAAAAGGGGTTTTCTTTTTAATTAGTGTATATATATATAGTTTTAAGAGGGTTTTTATCTTGAAGTTAGTATTTTTATTAAGACATTGTATGAATAGGTTATTATTTTTTTTTGTAGAAGAGATGAACTTGGTAAGTGAAATAAATGTTGAATATTAAGTTAATGATAGGGAAATGTAAGATATTAAATTAATTTCTCTCTAATATTGATAGATTAACTTATGACAAATTTATGGGGTGGATTGTGATAAATTATTTAATTAACTTTTAGAAAATTTAGTAATTTTAAATTATTATGGACCTTTGAACGATTTAAGTTTTTGATAGTGAATGGTGATTTTAATTCTTTAAACCGTTTACCTAACCTTAAATGTTTAAGTTAGAAGAATATCTTCAAAAATTATATCCGACCTGTCAATAGTAATACGATAATTAAATAAACTAATATTGAAACTTTTAAGAGGAAAATCTAATTAAAGTTTTTAAATTGATTTGGGGGCTTATAATGTTATTTTTATGTGGTCAATATATGTGGCCAGTATACTGACCATTATAAAAATAATATTATGAAAGTGCCCCACCCTAGGTTGTATTTTAAAAACATTGGATCATTAAGCTTTTAACATACCAATTTTTCCGATCGACCCTGGAGAACTGAGAATAGGGAGTCCCTCTATTTTCTCCACATCATCAAACTCTATTAATAATATTAGGGGATGACATGAGGACCCCTTATAGCCTCACCTTGTTTAGTCTTTGAGTGTTAAGCTAAATTTAAGTCTAGTCAACATTTAATTAAATGTCACCTTGTGCATCTTTAACTTTAAATGATGACTAGGTTTAAGGGAGGTTGACACTTAGTCATGATTCCCCTTTGACCCTCTTGACATTAATATTACTATTTAATTTTTACCTTAAAAAAAAAAAGTAGTTGCATTTTTTGGGCACAAATTTTTGGGCATGACAATAGATCTTAGTTGTTCTTGAAAGTTCATCGGAATATCATCAAGGCTCATGTTTACAACATGCTGGGGATAATTTTGAGAATCATTAAAGAAAATCCCTTGTGGTTGCTGATATGCATGCTGCCAAGAAACTTGATGTTGGGTTGGAGGGTGGTAAGCATGAGATGAATGTTGTCCTTCAAATTCTGGCACAAAAATAATAGCACGGTTGTATTGATATGATTGATATTCAGAGAATGGAGGAACACTTTCTTGAAATAGAGGATAGTGTTTCAATTTAGGCACTGAATCTGCCTAGCACTAGTAGATATGAACTTAGAGTTTCCAGATATGAAAAACAATGACCTCTCAAAGGATTGCAACTTGCTGGATGCATATCAAAACTAGCAAGAACTATGAAAACTATGACCTTATGGTCCCACCGGGCGTGCCAAAAAATTTCAAGGCCTTGAAATATTATCCTAACTCAGGCATTAGGGCATACTAATATCTCATGGTAATAATGGAAACCTTCCTGAGTTGTGGGTGGACTCTAATTAAGAAGGAATCTCCAAATTTTAGGTTAGTTACTATTGGATTTGGAATATCACCTATCATTGATTCTCTATTTGGGGAAAAGGGAAAAGGATAACTTAAAAACTAAATAAATAAATTGGGGTGATACACCAAACTAGATTCAGACTAATCATAACTTCAAACAAGCATCCACAAGATACACACTACTGAGATTTGCAGTAAACATTCACTATTCAATGTATAGGTTGACCTAAAAACCCACTATTAGGGTTTGCACCACAAACAATGATAATATGTGAACAGACATATAGATTCTAAAAAGGGTTGTATTTTGATAACTTAGAGAAGGAATTGGATTAATTCACTTATCCGTGCTACAAAACACATTACACTTAAATGCAAAAAAGTTGAAATGGATAAATATCAAAACTCATAAAATATGTGAATAATGGGGAACTTGCTTTATTTTATTCAAAATCTGCAAATGTTTACATGCTAAGATACAAAAACATGCCAAGGAATAAGTTACATTCACTTGAACATAATCTTGCATCAAAATTGAACATATGGTTACAAAATGTATGCAGAAGGCACAAAGGAACAAATATGTTCACAAAACCACTTTCTCTCTAAATTTTGAACCCCTAAAACTGACTATCAAGTCCAGATATATACCCCCGCAAGGCCAATTTAAAAAAAATCCAATGCCCTCCAAAAGTCCTCCAAATCAGCTAGAAACCTTAACTAATAGGCATAATTTATGCCTTGACATATGACCCCTAATGTTGGTTACAAAAAATATAAATCTTTCTTTACATGAAACCAACATATATAAACAAACCTATAATAAACAATCCCTAACCCCATACAACATGATCGATACCCAGTAGTCACCAACTCTCCAAAATATCCACATTGTGGCATAGGCTAGGTTGTTGAGTTGTTGTTGTGGCACTTGAAACTGGTTGTCGTGCACTACAGTGTTTAAGGCATTTACTCCTCTGTCAGCGGATTCCAAAGTTTAAAAAAAATTATCTTTTCTCGATCATTGCATTGCATTCACATTTGGGGAAAAATGTGAGGGTTTCAAAACCCTAATCCATGGCATCATTTCTACTGAGATCATGGCGTTGATTTTGGTTTTCTTCTACTTCTTTGTGCTCGGGTTGTCGATCTAAGTTCATCACTATGATATGGGAGTTGTATTGTTGCTTTTGAAGCTCTCCTCTGTGATCTCGGGTTGGAATATGGTGTTATCTCTGTGATTTCATTCCATCTTTGGCTATGACTATGATTATGCATTAATTTTGAGCATGAAGCTTAGGATCCAACTAGAAGTGGTCATTTGTAACCAAAAAACTCATTCTTTTTACATGTGTTTAGCACTGGAGTTTGTGCTTGAACTTAGGGCTCTCAAACTAGAGTTTGTTATTGTAAACAGAGAGCTTGGGCTCTTTGAATATCATGGGATTTTGATGATGTGGTTCTTTTCATGAATGGATAGTGCTTCTCATGCATGACTTTATGGAGCTCAGGCTCCAAAACATCACTTCTCTTGTGCTATTCCTTCCATCTCGGCTTCTGAACTTGGAGATAAGTTACCATCTCTGTCTTTGGCTTTGATTTTTGTCTTCTTTTGAATATGTCATTGCATTTTATAGCTTTTAAACCTAGAGATACAGACTTTTACCTTGTTGATTCCACCATGATTCTTGCAATTATTCTAGGTTATTATGCTCTACTGTTATATTTGATGTTTGTTGCTTCTCATGATATGGCTCTACAAGTTACACTTATGTTGTCGCTCGTTCACTGTATTCTATCTTTATGTTGTCCTATTCAGGTTTGTCATGTCTTTTTTTCCTCACTACTATTGACAGTGACCAACCACCATGATTGAATATTACCACTCTGTTGAGACCGTGGCTTGAACCGTGCTTGGCATTTAAAAGATGTTGTCTAAATTTACACACTTGTGTCATGTCCACCCTGCACTTGTCAACAGTGACCCTACTATATACATGCTTTCATGCTTCCACTATTATATGCATATTATCATTGTAAAATAGATATCATTGTAACTTATCATTAGTAACAACAATGTTTGACTTAATTCTTACTTCCTTTGACCTTTGAAGGCACTTGTTATTTCTTTTACTCTATTCATGTACTCTTCATTTGATTACTCAGTGTTTATTACTGGCATCTAACAATATTACATTGTCATTTGATTGTTCTGCAATTCATCTCCTTTTGCCTATGCATATTATTATCATTTGATGAATTGTAACAACATTACTTACAACAGTATTACTGCTGTCTTGTTCCTCTTGAATATGTATTGTTAAAAGGAAGATCAGAGTGACATGTACCTTTTATATCCTTAAACAACACTATCATTTGATTTTCTATATATATGCATTGTTAAGAACTGCATATGCATATACACATCACTTACATTTGATATCATTGTAGTTTATCTTCTCATCAACAATGTTGAATTCTGCATAACAGTATAAATTATTTCTCTTTTGCACATGCCCAACTTGTCTTGCACCTAGTTTTGATTGCTCTCATTTCTTTCACATGTTCATGAGGTTCGAGCACAAGCTCATGACACTCACAAAAAAAATTACATCTATTATCCATTTTTAGAAAGCTTAAACATCACATTGTCATAGCTTTGCCACTTTTAGAAGATAACACTGCTTTCTTGAAACTTGTTATGGGAAAAGGGATAATAGATAGCTACATTGTTCTGGATTCCTACAATTTCTAGATAATCATAGTGATGATCACCCATATACTATAGAAATTTAGGATGATGTAATCAATTATGATTCTCTTCTTTATTTTACCTTTCAAATATAGTAAAGGATTTCATAAAGATATAAGTTCCTTTGATATTACTATTCTGTTAGAGAAGATGCATACCTTTCCCTTCCATTGATGTTATTGGTAACTGTGCAATTCTATAAGTTTAATTGTTTTATGATACTTTTAGGTTTTCATGCATTTCTTAGATCAAATTTGGATCTAACACCTTTTCTCTTCAATGATGTAGGACATAGGACCAAAAGAAGACCTAGGATGTAGTACAAACAGACAAAATCAAAGGACATGAAGACCCAGACAATACAGACAACTAGCTCTAGAATACAGAAGACCTCTTAAAGGCAATGCATGGACCCCTAAACCTCATCATGCTGCTATCTTACTTTTATTTTTTGCATATGTTCCTCTAAGTTCCAATATGAAAGATGTAATATGACAAGAACATTTCTTTATTACATTCAGTTTGAATGCACAATGTAATGATCAAGTATAAAATTGGAAATTTGAAAATGATCAATACTTAGATTAAAATGTAACTGATAATATGAATGCAATATAAATGTATCTCATCTATATTATTTGAAAAATAGTATTTAAGAGGTGTACGTTTATGCAATCATTTTCTAGTTTTTGTTTATTATCCTGCATGTATAAAATTAGGGTAACGACAATAATTCATTAGGTCAGCCAATTAAGCTTTCCTAATACATAAATAATTAATTAGGTCAACCAATTAGGCTTTTCCAATATAAAAATAATTGTTTAACCCCTTGCTAAGATACACACGATACATATAACAAGTAAACATCAAATAAAATCCATTAGTTATACTCCCAGATCTGCAATCCACACTCACAATTCATTTTACATGCTACATGTCTAAAGTCGGCCACCAAAATAGGTAGCCTCTAGAATACACACCACAACTGACATCACCAGTAATCACATGACAATTGAACACAACCCATTATTCCAAAATATGTCTTCTATCCTCTAGTAAGATTGCTTCACCATAAATATCTTTACAAGTAAGATATACCTGAAAAATAGAGACCTTCTCTATCAAGCATCATAGTTACAGTCCAGATACCAGTCTTCACCAAAACAACTATAACAACCTCAATATGTAACATAAATTCAAGCGACCTTAGTAATAAGATCATCACACATCCTTCTTCATATAACCAACTTCGAGCATTCTGAAGCATCTATACAATGTTCATACACTTCTTCTAGTCAAGTAACCAGTCAATTCTCTCCACAAAAACATATGTTGACATCAGTGAAAAAACATGAATATCAATAGCATGATTAGTACCCAAAACTAATATCATCCAAAACACTCAACTCAAAAACCCCAAGCTTTGAGTCAAAAAATAGAACACATTTTTCATACTCTGATCTAAATTTTTTATTTTCTTGATATTAATTTTACTCATATTAGTTATCAATAATGATAACTATGATAGTTATCAATTATAACTATCATAGTTATCAAGGAATGATAACTATAGAATGAATCTTAATAAGATCATCAAATGTATAATGATAATATTTAATTTATAATTCTCATTTTATCTAAAGAAGGAGATATATCAAATACTTAGGTTAGAATAGTCTGACCAAAGGTACAAACATTAACACTCCCTCTTAGCTAGGGAAGATTAATTATATCCTTTATTATATCTACAATAGAAATATCACCTCATTGTGATATTATGAGAGATGGTGGATTTTCAAATATCAAGTCACATATGTTCATCAACACTCTCATATGGAAACCTATATGATATGTGCACTGGTATCATTTCATATTATGCCTATAATAAAGATATCAAGTCATTGTATAAGGATATTATTCACCATGATAGTTTTAAATATTATGGCTTATCCATAGATATCAAGTCTCATGATATCTACCATAATTTTTTATTCATTATCATGATATGTCCATGAATATCAAGTCACATGATATACATGATGATACTAGGTTTACATAAGTGTTTATCCTTTGAAAATTCATCACCTTTCAAAGAATATCTCAGGTCCCATAAAGTCATGGAGTCACACACATGACAAATAGAGTTTACACATTAAAAATATTAATATAAGTACAAATCAATAAATCTGAAATTTAATAAATACATTTCAACCATACCAAGTTTCTTACAGAAATGAGCAACATTTTCCTTGGCTAATGGTTTGGTGATAATGTATGCAGTCTGTTCATATGTACTTACATACTCTAATAAAATTGCATTTCTCTCTATCATTTCTCTAACATAGTCATATGGAATCTCAATGTGTTTCAATTTGTCATGGAATACTAAATTCACTAAGAGTTTTATACAACTCTGGTTATCACAATGAATAATGGTAAGATTCATAGGTTCACCAATTAATCCCACTATAAGTTTACGAAGCCATACTACTTTTTCTCCCATGGATGTTGTAATATACTCGACTTCTATAGAAATTTTGTGCCACTGAGGATTGTATCCTACTGATCCATGATATTACAGTTGATCCTAAATTGAAGAAAAACCTATATGTACTCTTTTTTTCTATCACACAACCAACCCAATTTCAATCAGTGTACCCATGAAGTTTCAGGTCAACATTGGTATACTTGAGACCATACTTAATTGTTCCTCAAAGATACCTCAAAATATGTTTAACTACAACTAGATGTATCTGCTTTGATTCACACATGAACTGACTTAAGAAATTTACAGAATAAAAAATATATGGTCTTGTGTTAACCAAATACATCAAGGATCAAATTATATGTCAGTATATAGTAGGATCTGCATTTTCAGAGTCAATTGTTGTTATCTTTAGCTTGTCCAAATGTGTTTCCATAGGTATTGTCATGGACTTAAATTCTATCATAATGTCTATAGTGTACTTCCCTTGATTTACAATAATGTTATTCTCTTGTTCTCACACTTCTAACCCAAGGAAGTAATGTAAAAGTCCTAAGTCCTTCATGTCAAATACTGATGTAAGATCTTTCTTACATTTTGTAATTAGTGAATCATCAATATAAAGTACATGAATTACCATTTCACCATTGATTAACTTCTAGTATAAGTGTGGATTTGCATCATCCTTGAAGAAGTTTAGGCCTAGAAGGTATTTACCAATCCTTCCATACCAGGCTTGAGGACCCTGCTTAAGCCTATATAATGCCTTCTTTAATTTGTACGTATGTGAATTGTTTTTATGTATAAAAAATCCTTTAGGTTATTAAAAGTATACTTCTTCTTCTATTATCTCATTAAAGAAGGAATACTTTACATCCATTTGATGAATCTTCCATCCTTTAGAAGCAACAATAGAAATAATGGTCCTAATAGAGGTGTATCTTGCAAGTAGGGAAAATGTGTCTGTTACCCAAATTTCCCATATTGTCTGAATTTGGCTACAAGTGGGGAAAAATGAGGCTCCCACAAGGGTAGAACCTAGATTTTATGGTTTTTGTCATGTTTCCTGGTCTTTACCTTTCTCTCTACATGTTTCTAGGTCACTATTTTAATACTTCATATGCAAAAACCCTATGAAACCCTCTTAAACCCTAACTACTTGGTGGTTGTTCTAATTATTTTTTAGCTTTTTCTACCACTCAAGTTTCTATCCTTCACATGCTTTAAGTCATCCGTCAATGGGATCATTTATTTTTCCTAAACAGGTTACATTTTTCCTAATTTTATTTCCTAAGTCCTGACATACTTTATCTACCCCTGTGGCAAGAGATTCTCCTTTCCATGTGACGGTCGTTGCAAAGCCTTAGTTACCCAGATCAAACTAAAGATTCTTCAAGGAATTACATTGTTGTGACATGTGTCCATGGTGGAGCCGGTCCAAGTGCAGAAGGAATAAGTTAAAGATCAAGAATGTCTTTGTTGATCTAACGGTTTGCGCGATCCCTTGATCACCGAGATGCAGGTGTTTAATCTTTGAGGCAATGCACTATTGTGCTACATAGATGGTGGGGTCACATTTATGCAAGGTCTATGGCTTGTTAATATACAATCATTTCATTTTTGATCAAACAGTCTGTGCATTTCCTTAATACAGAGATGAAGGGAGGTTAATGTTCAAGGCATTGCACCTGCACAACACACATCCTTTTTCGATCAAGTGGGGCCTGCGGTTGCCGAAGAAGGTTTGAGTTAATCTATAGTCAAGTTGATATTCATCCTATGATGCGCTTAATTCCTTAAGGCCAAGATTCTCATGATCTAGTGATAAAGGCATTACGCCTTGTCGATGCATGGTCGGTTGTCAGAACCTGGGCCCATCAAGCGGCAGATAAAGGACAAATAGGTCAGGATGCATTCAATGGTCAGCTTATTGACTCAATGAAAAGATTATTGAGATCTATTGTTTGAGGAATTGTGCCTACATGCCACATGTATTTTTTGACTAGGTAGGACTTATGGTTTGTAACCAAGGTTTAAGTTGATTGGTAGTTAGGTTTCTTTTGATCTGACGGTGGGCGTTATGGCTAAAAGCGAAGATGCATGAAAGATAATATTTGGGGCATTGCACCATCATGCCACGTATCCATGGTGGGGTAGGCTGAGGTCAATAAAGTAAAGTAAAGATTGATCGAGTCTTATATGATCATGTGGATGGCACTTTGCCTTAGGCTAAAGATGATCAAGATCTAACGATTAAGGAATTAAGGTGAAATCTGGCATTAATGACATCATGGGTCCTAGGTTTATAGAGCAGTAAAGACATGGTAACTTAAAGAAAATCTGACAGCTGGTGCTTTCCCTTGATGATCAAGATGAAGCTATTTATCCATTGAGACAATGCACCCTATTGACATGTGTCTAGGTCAGATATGAAGTCAGTGTCGAAGGTAAGATAAAGGTAAACCAATTTTGCAAAGATCCAATGGTGGGTGCTATCCCTTGAAGGGAAAGATGAATATATATAATGTTTGAGGCATCACACAGGCATTCTGTGTGAAAGATCTGATCATGTGCTTGTGGGTTACTTCAAGGACATCAACAGCCATGTTTTAAAGTTAGTAAACTTTCAAACTTGGGTTGTCGATTGAGTATTTATGCGCCACCTATGACCATTTATGTTTAAGTTCAAATATTCAAATGCTTTCTCAGAAGTTTCATGGTGGTGGTGATTTTTTCAACTTGTAGAGAGGGTAGATGGATTGAGATGATCTATCTTCTTGAATTTATGGAAATATGAGATATCTTTGAGGGATATCTGATCATTTGAGATATTTTCCAAGTGCATTAATGGACAAATTGATTTTTTTAGGGTTTATGCATTGTTTAATGAATATCTATTATAACCCTAATTCCTCCCTGATCTAATTGGATGGGTTGACTCTTGAGCCTGTGTGCTAGGGGAGGTTGTATATAAGTGTTTTTAGATGCTTTTATAGTTAGTTTTTTGGGCTTATGAAAGACTTTATGTGGCATTCTCTCTACCCCTAGGTTTTCATCTATTTATAATTTCTCATTGAGATTCAGGTTATGCAAAGACTTTTTCTAGCATTTTCTCTGCCCCTGGGTTTTCTTATCTATATTTATCTTATTAAAGCATAATATAGTGGCTAATATTAGAGAAATATTGGAATTATTGAGCCCTCTTTCATTCTCCATCTCTGTGCACTATTATGGATGATTGATTTAGATGATCTTATGGATTTTGTTCATCCCCTATCATTTTTTATCATTTAAGTGCCTATTTGTTGGAGTGAATGCCTGCTTGCAGGTCATAGTCTATGTCTATTCCATTGAATATTCTATTCTATGTGAAATCTTTTCTTTCCCTGAATAGTTTCTTTTCATCTCAGACATCTCTATTGAACACATTTGCAAGCCTATTCAGGAAGTTGTTCTTGTTATGATTCAAGTATTTCATGCAAATTCTTAGTAATTTTTTAATGATTCATGTTACTTTTGGTGTATCACCTTGTAGGTTAAATATGATTTCAGGTTTTTAGTTCTCCTTCTATCCCTTTTCCCTGCAAGTTTAATTTTTAATTTTAAAGAGAAAAAAATAGGTGATTATCCAAGAGGAACTGGCCTAGAATCTAGAGGTTTCACTTTAGTTAGCTTAGGTCCCACAAGCTGGAAGTGATTCCCATGTTATACTAGATCATTAGACTTTAGATTTTAATAGTGTGAAAATTTGGTGTATAACAGTTTACTCATAATCAATACCTTCATTTTGAGAGAATATTCAGGCTACAGATCGAGCCTTATATTTCTCAATGATTCCATCTACAACATTATTGATTTTGAAGAGCCTTTTACAAGATACTACAAACTTGTCTTTAGGTCTAGGAAAAATATCTGATCATTCTTCATAATGGACTGATACTCTTTTGGCATGGCATCTTTCCAAGATTGACTTTAGGTGGCTTCTTCAAAACTGAAAGGTTTTGCTTCAATGATCTCACTCATTAAGGAAACATAATTAGAGTATATGTTAGGTTTCTTCCTTTATCTGATGGGTCCTTCAGATGTAACATATCTTTCTACCTCTGGAATCATCTTCCTTTCCAAAGGAGGCCTATTCTATTTATATTAGGGCTTTAGGTTCATCCATAGATTTAATTTTGACATTCATCTTCAAGATTCTCCCTCTAAATCTTAGGAACATGATCCTCTTCTATTTTTGAGGTGGTTCAGGATTCTCTGACTCGTGAGTGTCTTTTAAACTTCTAAAGCGCCATATTTTCTTAATTCACTCTATCTAGGTATAATTTTTTTTTGGATATTTTTAATTTTTGTACTCCTTAATCTCAGCATTTACACATTTATCAGAATAATATTTCCCTTATGTTAGTACTAAGAAATTTATCTTCCTAGATATATTTTTCTAGAGTTTTAAATTCCTTGAACCTTATACGGAATTCTTCTGACTAAAAAATATATATCTAAGACTTCTTAGAGAAATTATTTACAAAAGTAACATACACATCCTCTACTT
>MU227896.1:1492351-1508850 GCA_018584345.1 Thuja plicata
ATATGATTATGCTTGGTCATTTACAAGGTATTTTATAAACTGGTTCAATAGAGATACATGACAAATCAGTGTCCACATCAACAAATACTGTGTTAACAGCAATCTTAGAAGGTAAAACCTGCCTGAGAATATGTGGAGCTCAAAAACAAATAAGGACCTTATCCAGTCCTTAGCAATTAGGCTTTCCTTGTCCCTGAATCAGTATTAAAGGGTATGGTGTTCAAGTAGTTATATCAAGCACTGTGATTCATACAAGAAAAATCCCTAACATACACAATAGTTAATAAGAAGATAGAGGAGTTTATATATATATATATATATATCTATGAGGTTATATTGATGTACTTACCAGTGATGCTGGAAAATCATTAATGAAGAAGGAAGGATTCTCGCAATGCTGTTGTTGGTTTCTTGATCTCTAAGTTAATACTCTTTTGTGCTATATGTTTCTTATGTCCCTTGCTCTGATATTTTAAGTAGATTAATGACCTTCTTTTCCCTCGCTATTGGATATGTATGAACTGATGGTTCTATGTGTATTCAATATTTTAGTGTAGCATGTTAGAGCATGGTTGATCTTTTGAATGTCTTTGCATGATTATAGGTAGATGGAATACTTCTAACCCTAGACTATCTTTTGAAGTTTATTTGGTTAAGTTAACAAGTGCTTGCAAGAAACCCCACTTATTTAAATCCCTGGAGAAGATGAACCGAGATAACCAGATATCCCCCCGAAAAAAATAGTCACAACACCAAACTTATCTCCCGCACCATCGAGACCTGACTCTCACATGCTTGAAGGCCCAAAAAATCTTATTTCCCCTAATAACCTTTACAAGCAAAGTTGGCTGGTACCCCAGTACCCGGTGACAACTTATGTCTATTGGCAGACCCGGTCACAAACCCCTATCAATAGAACCATTCTTTAAAGCCATCAAGGTACTAGCTAGAAAGGCACTAGAAGGTGTACCACTATTTAGTGGTAAAATGGATATTGAGATAGTGATGGAATGGATTGAGGGGATGGTAAACTATTCTAAGTGTGAAGGTGTTATAGAGGCACAAACACTCAAGGTTGCAAAGTCAAGTCTAAGAGGATCAACATTGACATGGTGGAAGTACTTGCAAGATGAAAGAGTTAGAATGAATAGACAACCTATAGCTAACTCGAAAGCCATGGTGACTAAAGTGAAAGAAAGCTATGTTACAGAAGACTATGAAATAAAACTTCATAGAAAAAGACAAGGTCTGAAGAAAAAAGACTTGGATGTGGCCTCTTATACAGAGGAGTTTCAGAAAATATGTCTTAAATCAAACATTCAAGAAGAGGAACATATTAAGGTACCAAGATAATTGGGTGGTATAAAATGGAACATCCAAGAAGAGATATGTTTATGGACTCCAACCACGGTTTAGAAGTGCCACCAATTAGCTCTTAAGGTGGAAGAAAGGAACCAAAAGAAATGAGACTCTAATGTTAGAGGTAGAGGTAGAGCAAGAGACCAAGGGTGTCATAGAGGTGGTTATCAAGGTAGAGGTAATGAACAAAGAAACCAGGGAGAGTCCAAGTTGACAGAGCATGGTAGTGAAGCTAATCCAAGAGGGGGTTATACAAGAGGTGGAGGTACTCAAGGAGGCTCTAGTAGAGGAAGAAGTTCAGGTAGAAGCAACTCATACTTTGCAAGTATGAAATGTTATACTTGTGGAAAAATGGGTCACTTGGCCTATAGATGCCCTAATAAGACTAAATGGTAAACTATTCTGACTGTGAAGACATTGAATTAGAGATGGGAGAAAATCTCATGTCCAGAAGAGTTCTGATTAGGCAACCAGTCAAGGATGGACCTAAGCATATGTGAGCTTTATTTAGAGTTAGATGTAAACTTCTTGGAAAAGTTTGCCAAGTTATTGTGGATTCAGGATCCACAGACAATATCATATTAGAGGAAGTTGTAAACAAACTTAAATTGACAAAGATACCTCATGTGAATCCATACAAAGTGACATTATTGAACACAGGGCATAGTGTGTTGGTGAATGAGCAGACTTGGGTGGAGTTCTCTATTGCAGGATATAAAGATAATTTTCTTTGTGATGTGTGGCCTATGGATGCATGCAATCTCTTATTGGGAAGGACTCTGGCAATATGATCAAGGTGCAGTATATGATGGGAAAGAGAATTCCTTATCTTTCAAGAAAGATAGTAGAACTTTCAAAATTTGGTCCTTGTTAGAAGAAGATGAGCCACAACCCAAAACCCCTAGTGTTTTGTTGAGTAGTATAAATGAATTCATTAATACCCTTAAAGATGAAGGAAGTGAAGGGTATTCCATTTTAATCAAGCCTAAGGAGGAAGAGAAGCCTAAACAAGAACCATTTCCATCAGAAATCAGAGAGTTACTTGAAAAGTATAAATATATAGTCAGTGATGGTACTCCTGCAAATTTACCTCCTAGAAGAGTGATAAGTCATCAAATTGACTTTGTACCTAGTGCATCCTTACCAAATAAGGAAGCTTATAAGATTACTCTATATCAGAACCTATAAGTGGATAGACAAGTGTAGGACTTATTAGACAAAGGACTAATTAACAAGAGCATCAGTCCATGTGCCATACCTATGGTCTTAGCATCCAAGAAAGGTGGTAAGTGGATACTTTGCACTAACTATAGGGCTATTAATAGGATTAAAATTAGATATAGATTTCCTATTCCTAGGATTGAGGATTTGATGGATTGTCTTGGAGGGGAAAAGTACTTCACTAAATTGGACCTCAAAAGTGGGTACCACCAGATTAGAATCAAAGACGGGGATGAATGGAAGACAACTTTTAAGACTAATGATGGGTTGTATGAGTGGAGAGTTATGCCATTTGGCATTTCAAATGCACCTAGCACATTCATGAGGCTCATGAATGAAGTGCTTAAGGATTTCACAGGGATATTTGTGGTAATGTATCTAGATAATATACTTATCTTCAGTAAAACAATAGAGGAACATTTGAAGCATGTGGAGATGGTACTCAAAAGGTTTCAAGAGGAGAAGTTATCCATAAATATAGAGAAGTGTGAGTTCTTCGAACAAGATCTTGTGTATTTGGGGTCTGTAGTATCCAAGGGTCATTGTAGATAGACCCAAGCAAGGTGGAAACTATTCTAAATTGGCCTACACCAACCACAGGGACAAAGGTAAGGATCTTTCATGGGTTAGCTCAGTTTTATAGAAAGTTTATAAGAGATTTTAGTGGTATTTGTGCACCAATGATAGACACTGTCAAGGGTGATCTAAAGAATAAGTTTAGATGGACCTATGAAGTAGGAAAATAATTTGAAAAGTTGAAGGTGAAAGTAGCAACACAACCTATCCTTAGACTCCCTAGTTTTGATAAGTTGTTCACTTTGGAGTGTGATACAAGTGGGATGCCAGTAGGGGGTATATTAAGTTAGGAAGGTATACTAGTAGCCTTCTTCAGTGAGAAGTTAAATGAAGCCAAGAAGAATATTCTTCTTATGACTTGGAGTTGTATGCCTTAGTTCAGTCTCTTAGGAAGTGGATACATTACGTTCTACCAAAATAATTTGTAGTTTTTACTGACAGCTAGGCCCTTAAATATATAAATACACAAGAAAAGCTCAGTAATAAACACCTAAAGTGGATGGAATATCTTCAACCATTCACATTCACAATAAAGCACAAGAAAGGACAGTGAAACAAGGTTGCAGATGCACTAAGTAGGAGGATGATAACCATTCAAGAAGTTTAGTTGAAAATCATTGGTATAGAGAGCTTCAAGGACCTCTATAGGGATGATGAATACTTTGGTGAAGCCTACAAGGTATGTTCTAATTTTCAAAATCACTTTCATAGTAAGTTCTCTTATTTTACTTTGGAAAGTGGGTTATTGTTTAGGGGAACTAGTTATTTTTTCCTAAGGGTTCAATGAGAGAGAATATCATTCAAGAGAAACATAATGGTAGCTTGAGTGGCCAATTTTGGGTGAACAAAACCATAGAGTTAGTACAAAGGTTTTACCATTGGCCAAAGTTGGTAAGAGATGTGACAAAATATGTTGAGAAATGTGTAGTGTGCATGAAAGAAAAGCGAGGAGCTAGAAATGTAGGTTTGTATCAACCTTTTACAATCCCTAATAGACCATGGGAGTGTGTTAGCATGGATTTCATTGTAGGGCTACCTAAGACAAAACATGGTCATAATAGTATCTATGTTGTGGTAGATAGATTTAGCAAAATAGGTCATTTTATCCCTTGTAGAACTATCATGATGGTAGTAACATTGCACAGTTTTTTTTAAGGAGATTGTAAGAATCCATGGACTACCCCTAAGCATTATATCAGATAGGGATGCCAAGTTCATGATCCATTTCTGAAAAACACTATGGAGTAGATTGGGTAATAACCTATCATTTGGTTTAGCTTACCACCCTCAAACTGATGGTCAAACTGAGGTGGTTAATAGAGTGCTTGGTAACATGTTAAGGTTCCTAACTAAGGAATATGGAGATACATGGGATGTAGTAATTCCCCAAAAATAATATGCATATAATGATAGTGTTAATCAGACAATAGGTAGGAGCCCATTTGAAGTTTTTTATGGGATGCATTCAAGAGGTGTATGTGAGCTTAGATATCTTAGAGCTATGGATTATAGGAGTGGTCATGCTAAAACTTCACTCAAACCATGAAGGAGATTCAAGAGCAGGTGAAAAGGACTATACTCAAGTCGACTCAAAAATTGAAGGCTAAAGTGAATGAGAAGAGAAAGGATATTTATTTTGAGATAGGGGATTATGTCATGGTACATTTGAATAAATATAGGTTGTAGAAGGGAGTTCCTACCAAGCTATAGATGAAGAGAGTGTGATTCTACAAAATCTTAGCCAAGTATGGAGCTAATGCCTACAAAGTGGATCTACCTATTGATTTGAGCATCTCACCTATTTTCAATGTGGCATACTTGATAAAGTTTAAAGGACCCTTAACTAAGATAGATGTGAAAAGAGAGGAGGTTGGATAAGAAGTAGAGCTTGATGTTTTACCTCCCAAGATGCAAATAGAAGAAGACAAGGTCTTGGATTCCAGAGTAAAGAAGACCACCAGACATAAGGTGTACATTGAACACCTCATCAAGTGGAAGTATAAGCCATAGTTAGAGGAAACATGGGTTTCAGGTATATATTTCAATAATTTTGGCATTTCTAATGATATCTTTTCCATAGGAGTAACATTAATTTCCTTTGTGGGGGAGTATGGTGCAGGAGCACCTAGGTAAGGCTAGTTTACTACCTAGGGTTCCTAGTCAAGTTTTGGATTGTAGTAGATTTAGCCATGCCACTACTGTAATAATAGGTCTAGATAGTCCTAGAGAGTGTTTTTATGGTAAGGAAGCCTAACTAGGTCATTTGGAGTCCTTAAGTTATAATTTGTCAAAATTTGTAAAAGTTGCCCAAATGGTGAAAATGTTGTCAAAACATTGCATTTATCCAATTAGAGGGAAAAATTGGACAAGAAAGGGGTAGGATAGTTATTCCTTGGTCTAGTAAGCATAATCATGCATTTGGTTGAGTTTTTTACTGAGTTGACTAAGTTTGGATGAAAAATTGCCAAAGTTGTAAAAGTTGTTGACAACTTTGCAAAATTGTCAATGTTGTCATTGACAACATTTCTTGCTCAAGTGCATTTTCGAGAATGTAGTTATGTAACTTTCTAAAATAGTTAGTGCATGTAAATATCAGCTACTTAAGGCATCCCTCAACCTTTTTCAAGGGTTTGTTAAACAATTGGAGAAAGTGAATGAATACATTGGTATAGTTTGTGAATATTTTGCTTTTATAGTTTGAATCTTTTCATAGTTTTGAAGTGTTTAATGGATATAATGTGATACTGTAACCATTGGAGGAATTATTTGTTGTTATTTAATTACTCTTTGCATGGTTAGATAGTTTTTATTAGTTTTTATCTTCTGCATTTTGTAAATTATTTTGAGTTCAGTGATGTCGCTAGTCTGATCCAGACAGTTTACAGTTATAGAGTCATAACTCCTCTTCCCACTGTGGCATCTATCTGGTTCCTTAGGATTTGTGAGATGACTCCTTGTACATTATTGGTGCAAGAGCTTGGGCCCTAGAAAGAAAGCTGGATATTTTTGCAGTGATGCCCTAGGCAAGCTAGAGGAGCATGGTTAGGGATCACAGTGGATTGCATAAGCAATTAGAAGGATTTGATGCATTAGTTGCTTCAATATGAGCATGTGGAGAGGAGGATATGTGTGTGTGGGATCCCCATGTCTAAGGAGAAGTTTTGGTGAATATTTCTTCGAGGTGAAAGAACAAACCCTTATGGACATTCTCAGTATTCTGTGAAACCCTTGATTTTAGGCTTGAATATAGAAACCCACTATATAGATAGATTGGGGAAGTTAGACTAGATAAATCTTAGAGGCTTCCAAAAAGGGTGACAAGAAATGTAATTTTTTTTCCACCTTATTGAGAAATTTTTGGAGTTATGTGCCAAAAGGTGTGTAATTAGGCCTAATTCCTTGTAGCCTTGTTTTGTGGAAATTTCAAGTAAGTTCTTGAAAATTGATAAGGATTTCATTGAAAATTTTTGTTTATAGGCATTTTCATGGATCCAATACCCTAAGAATGAACCTTCTTCTCCATTGGTGATCATTTTTGGTCATGTGTGAACACTTGGTGTGGAGGATGCAAGAAGACATCCATGGGGTATGTTGGTGTTTGAGTTGATTTACTTAATGATGTAGACAAATTGAATAGGTGAAGGATTGAGAATAGAATCCTTGTGAATTAGGGTTTTTGAAGGACTATAATAGGCTAGAAAAGTGGCCTAGAGAAGACCCTAGGAAAATGTAGGGTTAGAGAGAAATATTTGTCTTTATATCACTCTCAAACCATACCACTTCATGAAGCGCTATCATAGAATCAAGATCTACAAATAGAAAGAAACAAACCCTTTTCATCACTCCTTTCAAAAATATCCTTAGCTCAACCACTCTCAGAATCTCAAAAGATTGCCTGAAGCAAGAAACTTCTTTCTCAACCCAGTCACAAAGTTCACCATAACTCGAGAATAGTAACTCAAAACATGTTTCTATCATACTATAAGATTCCTTATAACCCAATGAACACCATATCATGAATTCACCTTATGAAGGTCTACATAGCTCAACCGAGCCATCAAACACACCAACCAGTGAAAACTCACTACAACCGGTTATCAGGAACACAACTACCCGATAAAGAATCAATAGTATCTCATGAGATACTTCATCAAAAGAAGTGCTATCATAGACATAACATCTATGAAAAATCCAAAACATACCCTATTGACCTCTCCTCTCCAAGATCTCAACATATCCACCACTCGTAGGATCTCTAGAAAACTGTCTCAAACCAAGAACTTCATAAATCCAAAAGGAAACAAATCCCTTCTTGATCTTCTCCAAATTTTCCAGTACCTTCTTCCTTAATATCTTACAAATATCAAACTTCATGTCCCCCTTCTACATTCAATAATCAATGTGAATGATTGTAGCTAAAATAAAATTAATTTTCTATTATATGGTCTACTTTGTAGCCAAGTATCATCAAGGCTAATTTCACATTTGGTTGAATATTGTCATTTATAGTTATCACCCTTCTATCACATTTATATTGAGTCAATTTTTTTACAATATATTTCTTTGAATATTTTATATTAGGTGCTTCATGGACATTACTAAATCATGTTACCTCATAAATAAGTTCCTTCCTAATCTTGATAGGTTTGTCACCGATCCAAAAGAATTGATCATAAATTTTTAGCTGAGCATTATCTTGATCCATTGTGGTCCATCATATATGACAAAGTCTTTGAACAGTGCGAGGTCAATTTGATTTACCTTCTAAAATTCATATTTCAATATACCATTAACACTGTGATTCATACTGCTCATAAATGTCATAATCTTTCAATTCTTCCAATTTATAGTGAATGTAGGCACAAGTATCTTCTACATGCAAAACTACATGTGGCACATGGGAAAATGCACCTTTGAGATCATCTTCCATAGATTTATACGGGTATAGTTTGAATTCATATCGTATTTTCTCAAGTACATTAACTATATTTAGAGTATCTATGACTTAAGTGATGAATTTGATAAGATTTCACTAAGATAAATACCTTTTTACTTCACAGAAGTATTTTCACTCAAATTTAGTCAATAGCTCAAATTGTTGTTGAATCTCCTTTTGTACAGGTTCTCACTTGATCAATATAAAGAAAACTATTACATGAAGTCTTGAAATACCTATTTATCCTTCAATTTTCATCAAAATTCTTCATTAAATATTGTATGTACCCTAACCTTCCATAAAGCTGACACAACCAGTGATTGATAAATGTGCATGTAATCATTGATATGATTGTGAAAAATTCTGCGATCTCAAACATAATTTCTCTGAATTATTCTACAACTAAATCTTTCATCATACTTAATACTCCTTTAATTCATGAGGTATCATAGGATTTTCTGATAAAAACTGCCCCTTAGGTCTTATAACCTAATTTAATGATGATGAAGGATCCACACCAGAGGTTGGTGCGATCTGACCTGATGAATCAATATGTTCTTTCCTTACCTATGTCTTCTCCATTTTCTTTTGGGTTTCATCAATTAGCATATGATTATTTCCTTTTTCATTAGACTCATTATTCTCTTTTCCTACATTGTTAGATCTGAAATATCGAGCAATATGTCCTTCTTTAGATTACAGTTAAAGGTTTTTTTTCTTCTTTTTTCATTATTGTTGTTTGTTCCAACCGTTCCATTCATTCTACAATTTCTATCTATAGGACCATAATTATTTCATTTCTAACATACAACACTTGAATTTACATACCTCTGATTTACTGAGTTATTCTTCAATCTGTAATTCCTTGTAATATTTCCAAAGTTGTTACATTTGTAACATGTAGGGCCACCAACACTTGTATTAGGCCTGTATATGGATCTGCATTCTTTATATTTGTGTTCATATTTCCAACATGTGAAACAATATCCAAAAAAAGGTGTTGAATTGCTTCGACATTCCTTTGTTGTATGTCCAAGCTTATTGCATGTATAACATATTTCATTGAATCTATTTCCATTTGTTTTCTTCAAAGGTTTCTCCTTAGTTTTCCCAGTATAATCTACCTTTTCTTCAATAGTATCAGAACAATATCTTTTTCACATACCCTAACCCATGCTTATCTCCATGTGGTTTTTGACTTGTAATATATCCATCAAGCTTCTTAGAGCTAGATTTGATTTTTTCTTGAATTTCTCTGCCATTAGATAGATCTCTTCTCAATATCTCATTAAATATTTCCATTTCTTTCTCATTATTTTATATTCTTCAAGAAAAACTTGCAACTATCTAAATTCACTATTAATCTTGTAGCATTCTTCAGTTTTGTCCTTCACTAATTGCTCAAGTGTCTACTTCACTTCTATTTCTTCATTTATTTTGATTTCCATGGACTCCATCTCATTCGTGAGATTATCTCTTTCCTTTATAATGAAATCATACTCTTTAGGTTTATTTTCTTCAGTAGATGCAGAGTCACTACCTTTCAGAGATAACTAATCCACAAGGTCCTTTCTTTTTCCTCTGGACTACTTCACTTTTTCCTTCAAATGGAAAATGAATTTATCAGCCTCTTTCAAGTTTCCCTCTAGATCATGTATGTGAGTATTGTATTTATCCAAATCTTCAATTGCATTCAAGAGATCCTTCTCGGTACTGATAGATGCTTTCATCGGGATCTTCCTCAAGCTTTTAAACTTCTTCCAAGGAGCTAGTCTCTGATCCCAATTATTAAGATTAGGTAGCACCAAGAGGGGATGAGAATCAGTGCAACAATAATATTAATAATCAAAACAAGATAAATAGAATCCATATTAGAGCACCATGATTTATTATCAAGGAAAACTCGGTTAAGGGAAAAACCCTAGTGGGGATGATACCCACAAATATCTCACTACTATAGTAATAAATACCCCATTAAACTTATAATTACATATGAGGGGAATACGCATGCATTCAGGCTTACAACCTAAAGCAGACTGATCAATTAAAAAACACTGATTTGGCCCTCAGTCGAGTTCACTAATCAAATATAGATAACAATATAGAAAGGACTTACAGTCCCAAAACTAAACAGAGTGGTAGAATCAATAATTTCAATACAGTTCCAATCAGGCTCCACAAATATCATAAAATGGCAATCTTTACATCAATAGTACTTTCATATGATGAGGTCAATATCTATCTATCTTCACATCAAAAACTCAATCTTATATACTTAATCATAGGCCCATAATGTTAAATTAGTCAGATCCAATATGAAAATATGAAACATGTACTTCCTTGACTCAAAACATGGACCAAAAATCAATGCTAACCTATACTAATAAAAAGTTACAATGTAGGAAGTCATCCTAAACTAGATCTCTCATCTAGCTGATTAGATCATCAATTCGATAGGATCATTGATCGGTCCAATATGTTACTAGCTCGTATAAGATCATTATTTGTCAATGCGATACTACATGAATAATGTATCCATCAATTAGTATCATAAAAAATTGTGATCATAGGAATATCATTGTGATACATCATGATATCTACTCTTAAATATCCAGCTTCGTAGCATCTGATACTTTGACCTCTATCTATACTATCTTGATCTCTGAAACTATATCATTTAGTAGGAACCTTATATTACAAGTGACCAAGATTAAAGTAAATAGTTTCGATCAATGACAACATACCATGCATTACCAGTTGACTCTTGCCAACATTTTCACTTGAAAAGTTAGTAATTTTTGTTGCAATCCTAACTCATCTTCTTTCCTATTTCTCCCCACCTTGATGGGGGACAAAACAAAAGGGACCATATACTCAAAATTCATCAATTTTTCCTTCTAAACATTACTAATTCCTCTTAACCATTGTTATTTCCCAAGTAGTTTCTTCTAATTTGGAACTCATTTGATTTTAATTTGACATTGTGGTTTCTCATCGATCATTAGAGGCATCACTAGTATTTTATTGGTTGAACTCTGTGACCTCTACAATATGGTTTTCCAAAGGTAATTAATCCACTTAATGTACTATATGAGTTTTATTAGCACATCTCTCCAATCTACTTTAGTGCACTTGGTCCTTTGTCTCATCAATCCACTAAAGTGGGGGAAAAATACAATGTTGCACATTACATTTTTTTCATTTATGATAAAAATAATGATCAGTATTTTAAAATTCTTAAATCATAGGTCTCAAAAGAAAAAAATTAGCAATAGTTGGTCCAAATCTATAATTAATTTGGCTAGACAAGAGTATAGCCCATTGACTTTTCTTGGTTTGAAAATTCCCCAAAAAGATTCTAGATTCAAATGAACATATTCCCAATTAGTGCTCTTTTGACCTATGTCCCTTTCCTTTGACACTTTTGAAATCACTAATAGCACTCATTCTAATAAAATAAGTGATGGAGGAGCATCTTGGGTTCTTTGGAAATCGTGCATCAACCAAAAAAAAATTTGTTTTTCAATTGGTCCTATTTTTCCAGTCTCTGTATTTTTAGTGGTTTTCCTTCTATTTGTCTTATCTTTAGTTGCATACCTCATGGTAGGTTCTTCACATTGTGTTTGATCATCATATGGGTTCACACTTTGATTTATTTCTTTTGGATAGCAATTTCTTTGATTTTAGCCCTATTCGATTTGTTCTTCACAATTCACGATTGAATGGAGTTTTTTGATCTCACAAACCTTTTCCTTGCAATGAGAACCTTTTGGTATTTAATTGTATATTCGTGGGCTTGTGGTCGATGCATATTTTGGATCGCACATCATGTTTCATCTATTTGAGGGAGATCCTTATGATTTCGGTCCTAACCTATGTTTGGTATTACTTTTTCCTACCTGTGAAAATGTGATCAATCTTGGCTTACTTGTTTGCAATGTGAATGTCTATATATTGATGTGTTGGGTCTCTAGTTTGACAGTGACTAAGAGTGGATAGATAGTTATTAGATAGATAACCTATTAAAGGTTAGAATTATAAATATTCTACAAGTTCTATCTATAATCACGCGTGTATGCCTATAATGTAAGCATCCATGTAGCTGACCAATTTGATGTAATTTCTTGAATATGGATTAATACGAACCACTGATCTTGCTTGATTTGTTTATGCTGGGTGATTCTTGTTGCAAGGATTGGATAGATCTCTTTGAGTTACCTCCATCCTTTACTACACCAAGTGGTATCACAGTGAATTGTTTCAATTCTAGTGAGGCAGATCATGGTTCTTGAGCTTGCAAAATCATGAATTGATTTGTTGTGGGGTAGTAGAGTGAGGGTCACACCCAAAATCTCAGAAGACTTGTGTGAAAAGGATCAAAGAGTAAATTAAAGAGGTGTAAGAAGAGATGGAGATTCATTTTTGATGGATATGTTGTGAAAAATAGTCGCCAGATTGGAAGCTATTTAAAAATCTCATAGAACAAGTCGACATATTAAATATATATATGATGAAGAGGAAGAAACAAATGAAGAAATTTCTGAAGGAGGTGAAGTACAACCTAAACCTAAACTTGAACAAGGAGATGATACGTTTATAAAATCCCTAAGTAGGGTTAATACAATACCACATTTCAATCTGCCTGATTATAATGACAAGTTGGATTCAGCTAAATTACTTGATTGGATCATAGAGATGGATTATTATTTTAATTGTGAGGGCACTAATGATGATAAGAAAGTAAAGCATGCTTGTAAAAATTTTATAGGGCATGCATATTTACGGTGGGAAAATTTGCATACTGATCGATAGAGAAGAGGAAAGGAAAATATCAAATCATGGTAGAGGGTGGTGAATAAATTAAAGTCTAAATTATTACCTGATGATTACCAAGTAAGTTTGTTTAGGAAATTGAAAAACCTAAAGCAAGAGGATCTTAGTGCGAAGGAGTATACCAAATAATTTTACAGGTTGGATATCAAATATGTTCATATAAATGATGATATTGAGAGGGTTGAAAGGTATTTTAATGGTTTGATGACATCTATTCAAGATGATATTAGTTTGGTTAGACTACAAAGTGTAGAGGAAACTAAGTAATATGCCCTAAAAGATGAGGAGAAATTTTTTTAAAAACAAACATGAACAAACAAAAAGAGGAAGAAATGGATGACTTTAGAAAGGAAGAACATTTCTTGGTGCTGAAAGATCTTATTGAAATCAGAAAAAAGGAAAGATAGAGTTCAAAGATGAGAGTTCATACCAAAGGGATGACATAAATTTTCCATAGAGGAAGTGGATCAAGTGTCTATAAGAGAGATGAAAAAAGAGTGTTTAGAGGAACCTGTTTCAAGTATGGTGGTGAAGGACACTGAGCCTTTGAATGTAGTTAAGGAAATTCAAACAAAAAGGATGAGAACATTGGTAGGAATAATTTTGTGGAAGAAGAACCTAGCGGACCATTTGATCAACCTAAAGATGAAGAATCCCTAATGGTAAGGAGATCCCTATGTCATGAAGAGATAGATCAAGACATGTTGCTGAGAAGGATTTTGTTCACAACAAGATGCAAAGTTGAAGGTAAATATTGCAAAGTAATCATTGACAGTGGTAGTTAAGATAATATTTTTTCCAAGGAGTTGGTGAATAAGATAAAGTTGCAAAGATTGAAGCATTTGAATCCTTATCAGATAGAATGGATAAAGGATGATCATAAGGTATCGATAAGTGGAAAAATGTGTGGTAAAATTGAATTTACTATGTTATCATGATAAAGTTCTTTTTTACATTATGCATATGGATGTGTGTCATTTTTTGTTGGGTAGACCATGACAGTATGATAGACAAACATTACATGGTGGTAGAAAGAATAAGTATACCATTGTTACAAGTGGGATGAAACAAGTTTTTTTTGTCTTTGATACAGACTCTTAAGAATGAGAATTGCATCAGTTTATAGTTTTTTGGATTGAAGGAAGGAAATTCTTGGATGGTTTAAAATGTGAGAATATGTGTTATGCTTTGATTCCTAAGAAATCTGATTTGTAAACCAAAGAAGAACAAACTAAGGAAGTGAAAGAATATTTTACAGAGTATGAAGACATAATTTTAGATAATGTGAGTGATGGATTACCACCTGTGAGGAGTATTAGTCATTGTATGGATGTAATTCATGGAGCTAGTTTTCCTAATAATGCATCATAGTGAATGACACCTGTAGAGAATGAAGAGATGAATGGACAAGTGCAAGAATTTTTGAAGAAAGGTTTGATCAGGGAAAGTTTGAGTCCTTGTGTAGTACTTGTTGTATTAGAACCTAATAAGAATGGATAATGGAGGATGTTTACTGATTTGAGAGTAATCAATAAGATCATAGTGAAGTATAGGTTTCATTTTCTGAGGATGGATGATATAATAGATTATTTGAGTGGAGCAAAGTATTTTACAAAGACATATTTGAAGAGTGGCTATCATTAGATTGAAATCAAAGAAGGTCATGATTGGAAGACTAAATTCAAGAAAAATGAAGGATTGTATGAATGGTTGTAATGACTTTTGGATTGACTAATGCACTGAGTACTTTCATGAGATTAATGAATGAGGTATTGAAAAAATTCTTGGGTAATTTTGTTATTGTATATTTAGATGACATTATAATTTTTATTAATAAAAAGGAGGATCATTTGTTGCATTTAAGACAATTATTGTAGAAGTTGAGATAGGATAAGTTATTGATAAATATAAAGAAGTGTTCCTTCATCATAGAAGAATTTATGTACTCGGGATTTGTGATATTTATTGATGGCTTAAAAATAGATCCTGATAAGGTTAGAGAATTTTTTTATTGGCCTACACTTGAGTGTTGGAGAGGTAAGCTCATTTCATGGGTTAGCTAGTTTTTACCAGAAGTTTATTAGGAATTTCACTTCAGTTCGTAGTCCTATGACTAATACAATAAGATGTGGCCAAAAAGAATTTAAGTGCACACATGGAGAAAATAAGAGTATTGAATTACTAAAGAAAAAGGTGATTGAACAACTTGTGTTAGCTTGACCTAATTTCAATAAATTAATTCAATTGCACTCTGATGCAAGTGGGAATACAATTAGAGCAGTGTTAACTCAAGAAGCTAGACATATTTCTTATTTCAGTGAGAAGTTGAATGATGCAAAGACAAGATATTCTGTTTATGATCTGGAATTCTATGCCATAGTTCAAACTTTTAAGAAGTCGAGACATTACTTGTTACAAAAGGATTTTTTCTTATAAATCAATCATCAAGCATTATAATATTTGAATATTCAAGGTAAGTTGAATCACAGACATACGAGATGGGTTGAATTCTTACAGATTTATACTTTTGTGTTGAAACAGAGGAGTGGTAAGTAAAATAAAGTTGTTGATGCTATGAGTAGAAGGAGGAATTTATTGACAGAGATGAGATTTGAAGTGATGATATTTGAGGAGTTGAATACTTTGTATGAGGAGGACCCTGATTTTGCAAAACCTTGGAAAGATTGCAGAGAACATGTTGTAGTTGACCAAAGAAAATGGTTGGATTATTTCATTCAATAAGGTATGTTATTCAAAGGAATTCAATTGTGTATACATAGAGGTTCTATGAGGCATAATTTGACTAAGGAGAAACATTATCGAGGATTAGTTGGACACTTTAGTATTGATAAGATAGTAAATTTGGTGAGTGAGAATTATTTTTTCCTTAGATTCATAAGGATGTAAGGAGATTTGTTCAAAGTTGTAGAATTTGTCAAGTTGCTAAGGGAAGTAGTAAGGATACTGGATTGTATACACCTTTGAATGTACCAGAGAGACCTTGGGAAGAAATTAGTATGGATATTTTACTTGGATTACCAAAGTCACAAAGAGGTAATGATTCTATATTTGTGGTAGTAGATAGGTTTTCTCAGATGGTTAATTTCATACCTTGTAAGAAGACTATAGATGCAAAACATGTAGCTGGTTTATTTTTTAGAGAAGTTGTGAGATTGCATGGATTACCAAAGAGCATTGTTTCAGATAGAGATACTAAGCTTA
This sequence comes from Thuja plicata, assembly GCA_018584345.1. NCBI lineage: Eukaryota > Viridiplantae > Streptophyta > Pinopsida > Cupressales > Cupressaceae > Thuja > Thuja plicata. Next base: position 1,508,499 of record MU227896.1, read on the forward strand.
TTGATTATTTTTGGAGGACACTTTGGAAGAACATGAAGATTGATTTGAAGTTTAGTTCTAAATTTAACCCACAAATAGATGGACAAACAAAGGTAGTGAACAAAAGTTTGGATAATTTGTTAAGGTATTTGGTTGGAGAGAAGACAGGGAATTGGGATTTAGTTCTAGCACAAGTGGAGTTTTCATATAATAATTTAGTGAATAGGAGTACAGGGAAGACACCATTTGAGATAGTTACTGGTTTTAATCTTAAGGGAGTATCAGAGTTTAGGGATATATATACACACACACACACACACACACATATGTGTGTGTGTGTGTGTATATATATATATGTATACATATATATATA
>MU227896.1:1510015-1529561 GCA_018584345.1 Thuja plicata
AGAGGGAATGAAGTTGAAATATCTAGAGGATGGATTGATAAAGATCAATTTTGAAGGGGCATGAAGAGGTCGCAATCTAAATTAATGTGGAGAAGGTTGTATGGTAAGTGACTGCAAGGGGTCAATCTTGGTAAAAAATTACAAAATATCTTGGAGAAGGAACAAATAATGAGGTCAAACTCATAGCAACAATTCTAGTTTTGGAATGTGCTTGAAAGTAAAAAGTGAGGAGAGTCTATACAAAATAAGACTCTTTGTTGATGGTAAACATGACAATATAGATTTAATCACTGAATTGGGAGCTTGTAAAATTGATTGCATCAATCTAGGAGCTTATTGAATAATTTGATGAGTTTATAATAATGCACATGTATAGGTAGGCCAACGAGGTGGCCAACAATTTAATAAAGGGGCATCAGAGGCTACCATGGAGCTTGGTAGGGAGTTACAATAATGAATGGAATTATTGGGGGAGATATTTCCATTGAACATGGTACATGAAGTATAAGATAGAATCATTGAGAAATATGTTGAACTAGTGAAATGACGATTGATTAATGATGATGGACAAGAGGCATGATGTGTTTCAAGAAACAATTGTACAGATTTATGGGTTATGTCCATTTGAAGGTTGAGGTGAATGTCATAAAACATACTAATAAATGGAACATAGGAAGAATGGACACACCAATAATATTCACTAGCTAACAAAGATATATGTTGTTTCTAAGAGAGTTCATATAGAATATGTTGAGGTGTGTGCTTAAGACTAACCATTAACTCATCATCCATGCTATCAAAATGGTTCTTGGAAAGGAGCTTAAGAGTTGGCTATATCTATAAAGTTAATCATGGCATCTCGTCTAGGGTTTTTGTATTAGTTCTAAATGAGAGAGATGAAGATAATGGTAGTGGATCTATGTACTAACCTAATCTACCATGGAATTTTTGAGATGCTAGAAGATGTGTTGAATAATATTGTGGAAGGCTCATGAATCCTATTGCCAATGGATTTGTCCACAATTTGGAAGCAAGGATGAGAGGTGTATAAATTTCAACTAATATGTGTTGCAAACTTGTAAAGCTTCAAAAGTTTAGGTCATTGATGAGGAAGTGAGTCCTCCTCTTGAAGAGGGTTCATGAGGTAGTTCCTAAAGAAGGGTTAGGGTTGCTATGGGAGGTCATCAAAGAAGAGAACCTCAAAAAATTCAAGTGAGGAGAGCGTTAGATGATGGTATATGGTGGGCCTACGAAAGACTAGGATGAGGGATTGGAGGGTTTGGACCATAGTATATATGGACCTAACTACCCCTAGGAACTTCAAAAGGACTAACAAAGTGAGTACGACAAGTGGATAGTACAATGTGGTAAATCACTAAGTTTACTACTGCTACTATTACCCAGTTTTGAATTGTTTGGGGTTATTTTAGAGATATGTTTGTAGGAGGATAGACTCCATTTTGGTTGTATAAAAGAGTGAAAATATTTTGAAAATGTCCAAATCAATAGCCAATTTTCAATGACTCTCTAGTAATACACCATTTTGTTCATATGAATGTTTGTTAGTTAGACATGGAATCCATAATGAATAGCATGCAAATTTAGGATGGCATTATGTAATGTCATGTAAATAGACATGCACTTCTTTTTAGTTTTAATAGAAATGATGTAGTGCTTTACACATAATTTTATTTCAAATATTTTATATTGTTTCAAATGAATTTTCAAATGGCTAACTAGAAAAAGTAACATTAACGGATACCATCAAATAATACGAGAATGGTAGAGCTATATCATGAACATTAGTTAACAAACAATGAATTAGGTTAAAAATAGATAGACAAGAAAGACTTTGCATGATGGAAACTTCTTAATACACATATGCTATGTATTTTTAGAATAGGTGAATGTTACAATGAGAAAAACCAATGACAGGAAACATGCATGTATAGTTTTGGGTGGTTGTCATATACTTCATTTCAATGGAAGTTACTATATATCTGTAACCCTTTCTAAATTCTTCTGATGGAAGAAATCCCATAGCTCTCCTGAATGTTTCATTCCAACTTGGAAAACTATGTAAAACTTACCTTTCTGAATCATCTGGCAACCCATCTTAGTTCTTGCGTCCTTCAACGGTACATCTTAGTGATTTCCCATGGCTGAAAGCTCCAGTTCGCTTTCCCCTTATAACTTTACCTTGCTATTCTAACTAAAATCCCAAACAGATATAAATTGGTCATCTTGATCTTCTTCTGCAGTCACGGGGTTACCAAATATGAGAGAAGATCTGATCAGCACTCCATCTGCAATGTTCATTAGCAAGTTGGGCCAATCCAGCCAAGAGTCCAAAATGACATTATTTTCTGTTACAGTTACAACAGTATTAGTGGATTGAGATTGATGATGTGGAAATGGTTTTGGTTCGAGAAAACCATTTATATTAGCATTATTCTTGGGTTTGGAGCATAACTGTGGTGCTTTTTGTTTGACTAGCTCTAGAGAAGAAGAATATGCAACCTTGACTGCAGCCGCCTGAATGTCTGTTGCAGAGGAAATTGCAGGGCGAGGAAGGGATTGAATTGAGTCAGGGAAATTGAATTTGGCCGAAGCACATCTCAAGGAAAATGCAGCTACATCATGTGCATGAACTGCCATCTCTGGTGTGGGGAATGAGCCCAAAAATATCATTTTGTTATCATTTGGCACTCTGATTTCTGACACCCACAATCCCCATTTCCTCTTTTTCACACCCACATAGGTAGGCTGTTTCGCTCCCCTCCTTTTTGTACTTACCCTACTACACTCCTTTGCCATAGAAAATTGGAAGACCTTAAAACAATCCGTATGTAAGTATCCAAGTATAGGTAGAAACAAGTTTGTAGAGCAATCTATCACATTCAAGCGCTAGCCAATAGTGTATTTCCTTGTAAAACAATGCCAATCTCTGTGAAAATACAGTGGAAACACTATTAAACATGACCTCCTTGTCTCACAAGAAATAAATAAACACAATGCCGAGATCGCACTACTAGATATTCACGCAATTCCCCCATTAGTCACCAGATCATGATAACCCAAACTCTATGAATAGAGTTTTTTTTCTATGGCTTAACAAAGATAGAGTAAATTGGATATCATCGCATACTAGCCCTAATGATAACCTAAACTTTATGAACAGAGTTTTTTTCTATTCTAACTGGATATAATTGCTTACTAACCTTAATGATAACCTGACTTTGTGAACAGAGTTTTTTTTCTATCGCTAGCTTAACAAAGATTGAGCTAACTGGATATCATCGCTTACTAACCCCAATGATAACCTAGACTTGATAACCTACACTTTATGAACACAGTTTTTTTTTCTATGGCTTAACAATGATTGAGCTAACTGGATAGCATTGCTTACTAACCCTAATAAACGTACACATGTGGTCATTGATTCTTATATTTTAGTTGTTCTTTCACCTACCAACACACTAACAACCGAATCTAATACATCAAAGAAGAGAGATCTCGGATTTCATTATTTTAGAAAAAAACAACGTCTAGTGAAAACTAAATGAAACCTCCTCGGCTGGGCCCAATTGATGATAAATTTTACATAAATATTGACTTACAAATAAGTTAAAATTATAGTTGTTAGACTTTTCTAAAACATTAATCTGTTTCATAGTTAAAGAGTCAACACCATATTTGTTGGGCCTTGGCCTTCATTGGTGACATTTTCTACTGTTTCAGTTTCATGGTTGCTATGCCAACAACTTTTTGCAATTGAGGGCAAAACATACGAGCCCACCCAAGTTGGACCACCTTGTTAGCCAGCGTAAACAAACTAAATTTTTTTTTGATGAAATCAGTGTGAAATATTTAATAAACATGTCGTTGGCAGAAGCACGTGTAACTACAACTCTAACGGCGACACTCATTGTTGCCTTGCTAGTTTGATAATGTTATTTAATATACTCTTAATAATTTTTAATAAAAACGTGATACACCTTTGATTCAGCTTTAATCTTAGATTTCTATATACATACTATGCACTCAAAAAGAGTCATTATTCAGCAAAAATATTTTGTTAAAAAAGATTGTCTTCCTTTCTAGTCAAGGAACATGCAACAATCATAGAGTCTCTTTATTTAGAATTGCTAGTCACCATACTTAGAGATAGGGAATTAATCTTCTCACTTGAGCTCTTGGCTATTAATATGTGTGATGGAGAGATAAACTTTTGACATTGTTGTATAGTTTGTAGTGTTGGTATTATATATATATATATATATATATATAGTATTTTTGGCAATTTATTAAGTTTGTGTGATTGACTCTTTGTATTTTTGCTGACATTTTTATTAGTTTTAATTATGAAAAATAAGAAGGAAAAAAGTGTCGACATGTGTGGCATTGGTAATCTATGTACAAGTGAACGTATAGGACAACACATCATTTTTTATGTTTCATTTAATATTTCAGCTAACGTGTGTGGGAGAATTATTTTTGATGGGAATGTTTTATGGGTTGTTGTAAAGGGAATGTTTTAATTTGCACTCCTTTTTTTAAAATGTTTTTTACAAAGCGTGAGAGGGAAGGAGAGGACCAAGGGTTAGCAATAGTGGATGTATGGTGTTGAAGTATGATGACTGGTTTTTTTTGGTTTTGTCTAATTTGTGGATTTGACTGTGGCATTGATTTTGTTCTTTGAAGTGGTCATTGTGATGGTTCATTGTTAAAATGGTTTGTACTATGTGGTTTGGATTATGGTCAATGTTGTATTGTGAAAATGGATTAGAATTTGTCGTTAGTTTTAATATGTGGAATTTTTTTATATGACCATAGACACTAAAAATATTGCCCTAGTGCAAAAAAGGATTGAATTATTCTTTTTTAGAGAAGCTAAAATCATATGGGTTTTAGAACTTCATTCTGTTGAAAAGGTTGAGCAAGATCCCAAGGACGGTGTTCAAATATGATAGTTGGTTTTCTTATTTTGTGTAACTTTTTAGTTTAGTTGTGGTGTTGGTTTTTCTCTTTGAAATGTTCATTATGATTGGTTTATTGTTAAAATAGTTTGTTCTCTTTTCATTGGATTGTCGTCATTACTTTATTGTCAAAGCGGGTTAAAATTGTCGTTAGTTTTGTTATGTGGGTTTTCATTATATGATCATAGATACTAAAAAAAATTATTCTAGTGCAAAGAAAATTTGAATTATTCTTTGTTAGAGTGGCTAAAAGCATATGGATTTCAGATGTTCATTCAGTTGCAAGGGTTGAGAAAGAGCCAAAGGATGGTATTGAGATATGGTAACTAGTTTTTTTTTCTATTTTTTTGTTTAGATGTGGGGTTGATTTTTTTCTTCGAACTATTTATTATGAGTGTCTCATTGTTAAAATAGTTTGTGATTTGAGGTCTAAGTTGTTTGGGTTACTTCTATTTGTTTTAAAATTTTATGAATTTTTTTATATGTTATTTAGTTTTGTAGGTTGAGCAAAGGGTAAGAAAGAGTCGTACAAGAGCTCAACAAGGACTTTTGTTTGTTTGAGACATTTTTTATTTAAATTACATTAGAAATTATAGAAAAATGTAGAAAAATTATCTTTGCATCACACAAGTTAATAGCCAAGTGCTCTACTGAAAATATTAGTTCACTATCTATAGAGGCAAGCCTTAAAAATTTATAATGTACAAAATAAATTCAATTGAACTGATATCTAAAACGTATGTGATTTTAGTCATTCTGATGAAGGTTATATCATAGTCTTCTTCAAGTCCTTGATCAATTTAAAATGCAAAGTAACACAAACAAAAACTCACAAAATATATCATTGAAGAGAAAAATTCCAAACTATTTTAACAGTAAAGCATTGTTAAGAAAATCCATAGCTAAACCAATGAATTAAACAAAAAATAGTTATCCTATCTCAAATCCTCGGGTCTTTGTATTCTTACTGGTAGTTTTATTAGTATTAATTATAAAAATTTGAAAGAAAAAAAGTATCGACCTGTGTTATGTTCATAATGTATGTATAGGTATAGGTACAAGGAACACATTGTTTTTGATGTTTTATTTAATATGACAGCTAATGCATAACTCAAAGATAATTTTGATAAGAATCTTTTATTGGTTATTTTGATGGGAATGGTTTATTGTATATTTTTTTGTAATATTTTTTAGCAAGGTCTTAGAAAAAACAAGAGGAGCAAGGGTTGAGCAAGAGTGGAAGGAATCTATTGAGGTATGTTAACTAGTTTTTCTTTTTATGTTTAATTTAATCATTTGGTTAAGGGGTTACTTTTGTTGTTGGAACTATTCATTGTGATTCATTCATTGTTAAAATAGTGTGTGCTTTGTAGTTTGGGGTTTGATCAAATTCAATAAAGCCCTGCCATTGAATGAGCATCTAAAATTCTTGTTGTTTTAGTCATTGTGACGAAGACAAATTCATAGTTCCAGGTCATATGTGTCTGAGTTAACTTGAATGGAATTTTTTTTTAAAGTTGTGTCATTTTTTGTGTTGTTGGAAGAAATTTTTTAGTTTTAGTGTCCTTTATATTCCAAGTAGGTGTCCACATAGGTGTTTAAGCCTAGGTAGGTAACTTAACACATCTCCTCATGAGGTGTCTAAATTTTTGAGAGGTTTTGAGTGGTGTCAAATAACATCTGACACATCTCCCTTATTTCTCAGGCAGTTTTTCCACCACTCCAGTTCTTTCCTCCTTTCATGGTTGCACTTGGTTGTGCTTTTATCTATATGTACTCACATCATTTGCATTATTGAATAGTCAATTTTTATCTCATTTGTTTATTGTCATTTATTTTATCTCTTAGAATTTGGAGAAATCTACATGGTATCAGAGAAGATTGAGATATTTTGAATCCTATTTCATGTACAATTTCAAATCTTGGAAGGATTTATTCATGGTGGTAATCCCAAATGGATATTATCAGATCTATTTGCAGCTCTTATAATCATAGTGGATATTTATTATGATATCTTTAAGGCTCGTCCACCTATGATGTGGTAGCACATTCATGTTTCCCAACTTGTTTAACCTAGGGTGAGTTTCTCCACCATCGATGGGCATAGAGCGGTGATGAAAAGTTACAATATGACCAAGCCCTCCTTGCGGAGACCTGCATTGTAATCCTTATGCACGGTTCCCACCCTCATGAATAGCATCCCCCTATGAGTCGGTATTGGCCTTTTGGAGTGAAACCCTTAGGCCCCATTTGGTCATGGGAATTGGCCTAAAATTGGCATTTCCTAATTCCAATTTTGTCCAATCCTATGTTTGGCAGTGTAAAATAAAAATAGAAGAGGGAGATGTAAATGCTCATTTTGACCCAAAATGAGCATTTACATCTTCCACTTGGAAAGGTGGAATTGGAATTCGAGGGCCAAATTCTCATTTTCTCAATCCCCATTTTGAAACCATTTCAGGTCCGAGTGCAAATAAATTTACCATTTTGGGTCCGCATCCAAACAAATTTATTCATTTTTAATGAAGAATAGGATGTGGATTTATAGGCTTACAAGAATTGTTCCACTATTCATCTCTGGGTGACCAAACTGTTGCACCATTTCCACTGGGTTCAACATAAGCACCATCCCCTGGACTTCTCTCAGGTGCTTAAGTTGTCATGCGAGATGTTATACCCACTTCACATTGTTCCTCTTATTAGGGTCGATTTCAAAATCTGAATGCATGTCCTATTTATTATGTCTGCACTATGACGTCTTTTGGTTATATCTATAATCTATCACATGGGGCATAGAACAAACAAAAATGATTTGGAAAATTTTAGTTTAGGGTTCTGCCAACATTATCTCAAGAATTTTGTTTTCATGTTATTACAAATTTAAAATATACCACACAAATGGGATTTTGTAAATTAATTTTAGAGGCCTCAAAATTCATTTTTAGTGAGGCAAGTAGTAATTCTAAAATGAGTTGAGATTTGCATTGAAATGTGCAGTAGGATTGGATATTTTTATCTGCATACAATTTTTTTATCTATTCACAAGTTTTTTACAAATTTTAATCATGGAAGAGATTTAAAAGTCCCAAGTCTTATCTTTGGGTGCTCTGCATCTGCTCCTCTTCCTGATGCTTAATTCATGGGGGCTTTCTCTAATTTCTCAGCTCATAATGGCTCAAAATTCTCCTACAGTATCACTAACTGGGCTCAGTTGGGCTTCTTCTATTTGGGGGTTGCCCATTTGCCAAATACATGCATTACACATCTCTTCTCAACATTTATTATAATGTACCCTACTTCAATAGGGTTGCATATAGTGTCAAAATAGAGGGTATCGAGGTCGGAAATAAGTTGTTACCAATTCCCAAATGAGTGTTTATGTCTGATCACACACAGGCATCGGGCAAACAATGATTGATTCAGGCACCCAGTTTTCTCTACTTCTGGAAGAAGCCTATACTCATCTTAGACAATAATTTGTGCAATTGAACAACCCTTCTCCAATGGGACTAAATTTACTTGGTTTTTTTATACTAGCAGTGGATGTCCGTTGTAATTGTGAATGAACGATCTAGTTGCAGCTAGGAATTTGACAGTGTAATATTTTTTAATTTCATTTTTAGGGTAAGTTTGTTTCACAACTTGGGGGAGAATAAAATATATTTTTAATACAAATTTTTGAAGTCAAAACCTAACTAACATGTCAACTTGGCTAGCGAGACCCCATAATGGGAGTTCTATCTTTGGCGATAATCTATTAAACTTTTTACTTGACCTTACTTCTGAAATAGATGGTTTTGAAAGGCGATAATTTAAATGATAATTTTACTCGTATCAATTCACTACAAAAACCCTCTGCCAAAATAAAATGTTCAAATTTCAATTGTAGTTTTAAAATGAGGAACCAAATGGAGGAAATACATCTTCTCACTCATATTTCGGGTCAACCAAATGGTCCAAACTATATTCTGAAAAATGAAAAACTGGAATATCAAATCCATGATCTGACCATTTCCAGCATTTGATCAAATTTGGCATTTCATAATTCTCACAACGAAATGGGGTCTTAGCAATACATTTTTTTTAAAAGGGGTTTAAATTTGGATCGGCCTACTCTTCATGTCCCTCCACGTCAGCTTGGTGCAACCTCCATCTCACTCCTCTAGTTCGGCTTACACGCATAGTCATCGAGGTTTGAAGAATCTTTTGAAAAAGCTTTTAAAATTTGAAAAAGTTATAGTGGCCATCATTTTTGACCTAGCCATTTATGTCACTATTCATATTCAAAAAGGTCTCTTTTTTATTACATAATTTTATAAAGAGGAAAAAAATCATTTTCTCATAACATTTTCTGAGAAACACTAAATTGAGTTCTATCTTTTTGTAAAAGTGCATATTTTTTCATCACGAATCCAAAGGACACACTCATGCACTATCATTATAAAGTGTCAATTTTAATTTTTTTTTGGGTTTAGTTACAAAGTACTACTATAAAGTGCCAAAAAAGGGAGGGAAAAGATAATCAAGGGAGTGTTGTGTGTTTTCCTATTTTTCAAAATTCCTTAATAAGTGATCTTCATTTTTCCATTCTACAAAGCATCAATCTAAGTCTAGCAGCATGGATCCTAATGTGAATAGACAACCTCTAACACCTTTCAGCTATCATGATTGGAAGTTTAAAGTTATTCTTTTACTTAAGAAATAAAGACTTATATATGGCAATAATGGGAACAAAGAAATAACCTAATGTAGCTAAGGACAAACAAAAAAATTTCAAAAGCGTGACCAAGCATTTGGCTTTCTATGCTTAAATTTATCTCCTGAATTAGTATTTCATGTTGAGAACTTGAAAATTCCCAACCATGTTTGGGAAGCTCTCAAAACACTATTTGGGATAATTGATGAACTTGTAAGTCATGAGTTAGAAAATCAACTCCTAGGTTTTAGTCCTTCAAGTTTTTCAACTTTAGCTCAGACTTCTTCACTAAATTTAAATATTTAAAGTTGTAATTAAAAGATTGTGGAATTGACAAGAAAGAGGATCAATTAATCCTTTCTATACTTTCAAAAATAGGGTCTGAATTGTCTCTACTTTCTATTCTACTAAAAGAGACCTTGGTACCTCATGGATGATTCCCTCACTTGATAACTTCATTTCTTATCTTACAAGGGAACAAGAAAAGTTAATTCAAATGGGTACTTTGAAATCTACAAAAGCACAAGCTTTAATTGCAGGAAATAAAAAGAAACAAAATTCTAAAGGAGAGAAAAAAACACTAAAAAGGACAAGGAAGGGAAGAAAGAATTTAAAACATACAACTTCAAAAAGGATAAATCATCTCAACAAATTAAATCAACTACTAAGAGAGCTTAGTGTTCCTTTTATAACAAATCTTGTCATGAACAATATCAATGCATGAAAAAACAAATTAAGAATCTCAGTTTTCTACTCAAAAAGAATAATATTGAGGTAAGTGATTATGTCAAAGCATCTTCTTCAAATCATAAAATTACTAAGGACAAAGAGAAATTGAAAGGCAGGGTCTTATTTTATAAAGTGATTATAGATTTTGGTACTACACACCATATGGCTTCTCAACTTGATGCAGACTCTTTAGCTCCTAATTCAAGTATTAATAATTCAGATGATTAAGAAGATGGAAATCATATTCAAGAAGATTTTTAGGAAGGGCTACAAGATCTTCTTGGTGTGTGGTCTAGATCATCTGCAACATCATGCTTTGGGGTAGGCTTATAGGCTTCTTCTAGTCTTATCTCTTTTTTGGAGGATAGTTTTTCTCCCACTAAGTTTTCTATCTTTCTGGTTTTATGAGAGATTGCATTGTACATGGGTACCTAATCAAGTTTTTTAGTTAGGACTCAGTTTCCATTGTAATCACCTAAGCTACGCTTAAGGGGGGGTGTTAGGGCTTTTTTATATTCAACCTAGGCATCCACATAGGATTTTAAGCCTAGCTAGGTAACTTGACACATCTCCTCATGAGGTGTCCAAGTTGTTGAGAGGTTGTGAGTGGTGTCAAATAAAATTTGATGCATCTCCCTTATTTCTTGGGTAGTTTTTCCACCACTACATTTCTTTCCTCTTTTCATGGTTTCACTTTCCCCTATATATACTCACATCATTTGCATTTTTAGTAGTTGATTTTTTTCTCATTGTGTTATTGTGCTTTATTTTATCTCTTAGATTCAGGGGAAATCTATAGTTATCTTAGCTCTATCATTGTTATATTCTTGAAGTGACTGTAATATTGTTATTTTAGTAACTAAGCTAATTTTTTAAAAGTATAAAGATTCTATATTGTGAACAAATTGTAAGTCGTATGCATAGTGGAACAACCAGTAGTGTAGAGTTTGTAGTTTAATTCATGCTAGATCTCAACTAAGAAATTCACAAAAATAAGAATAATGACCCAATAGGGGAAAAGAAAGAAAAAGAACCATTTAAATCAGTCATCATAACTACAAATATTATAGAAAATATGTTAGCAGAGACAAGGTATATGAACTATTGATTGAATGTAATAATATTTTTTCATTGTTTTTTAATAATAAAAAACACTTGTATTTATTATTGACTAGTCTTCTTGCTAGTATTTTTAATATATTATTGTTAAAAATTAGAGGAAAAATCATTTATAAATATCTAGGAGAAATTTATAATGTTTTTTTGATTGCATGATATTTAGGAAACAAATCATATGCCTTGTCTCTGGTAGCACATTTTGGATAATGTGTGCAGATACAAAGCAAGTGAAGTGGTTGAGTCAATGTTTTGATCACATATCTTAAGTATAGTTACTTTTACTATTTTATTTGTTGGAATTCATTATTATGTTATTTATTTAGAATTTTATTATAAAATAATTGCACATTTTATTGTATTAACATCTACAAGAAACCCCAAGTAGTTTCCTTTTCCTTTGTTTATGGTTAATTTCTCTGCCTAGACTTTTCGGTTGGGCGATGTGAGCCTGTTCGAACTACGGCTAAACTCAAGTTTTTGTAGTGATGGTTTACCATTTATTACTGTTAATGCTAACTTTACTGATACTTATTACGATAGGCTAGTTACCAACCTCATGGTGAGGTTGGGGCCTATTAGAACTTCCAGGCTGGTTACCAGCTCCGTGTTGGAGTTGGGGCCTATTGATTTTCTTTCATGGTTTTTGGTTTTTAAAATTGGCGTAGGCTGAGGGTTTGTTGTGTGTGTTTTTTGCTGGTTTTTAGCACTCCTCATGTTGGTTGTGTCTGTTTGGGTAAGCCCCCCAGTTTCGGCTGCTTTTTTAAATAAAAAACATCTACAAGACATTACAAAATACTATATATACTCATTCAATTTCTAAAAATAGTTTTTTCTTATTTGTTCTGACATATTTTGCAAAAATTTTATTGTGTTCACATGTGTAGGTATAATTCACATAGGACATAGTGGTGCATTAATAATATACTAGTAGTGCTTATGATTAAGCAATAGTTTTCATGACATCTTTGACTAGAGGTATGATGACTAGTTTTCTTTTTTAATTCATGTATATATCTTTAGTAAACTACAAGTGACAATGCTTTACAATTAAAAACATATTGCAAACACAAGACACTTGAATACTTTTATTAAAACAAATAAAATCAATAGATAAAATACAATGAGCTAATAAGGGAAAATAAAAAAATTATACAAAATGCTATTTATAAACTATGAAAAAAAATGTCAGCATGTATTACCTATGTACTGTACGTATAGGTCATGATGTAAAGGGAAACAATATGCCTTCTCATATTATTTATGAATTAACATTTATTTTTACAGACAATATGTATGACAACATTAATTTTGATTGAAATGTTGTTTATGTAGACCTTATGGGAAGACATGTTGTCAATTAGTGCCAAAAAACTTAGTGACTTACATAAATATAGTGTTGACCGAGTGAGCAGTTACACTGTAACCTGAGTAGTTACAGTGTTGACTAAGCAGTAAGTTCAGAACAACATCATTCGAGTCGCCAGTGTTACCCGAGTTACCATCTTTGAGTGATCAATATGACCCGAGCACCTAGTGTCACTTGAGTGCCATAGATTGCCTGAGTGACAGAATATTACCCAAGTGTCAGTATAACACCTGAGTGGACTACTGGACCTGAGTAACAATATTGGGCCAACTTAGCATATATTGTTTGATATTATTGTATATCATGGAATTTGACTTATAGAAGTATTTGATTTGGGTAATATATATATATATATATATATATATATATATATAAAGGTACTTTGTTTATCCAAGTGTGTGAGAAACAAGTATATATGCGAATATGAAGTGGAAAATTGGTTAGAAGGATAAAGAAGTGTAAAAGGAACAGTAGAGACTCATCTATCAAATTCAGGTGATTAGTATTATATCAAAGGTCTTATTCAAAAAATCAGAGTTGCATAGAATACCATCTACTGGTTCATCTTAATAGGTGCATCAAAAAAATCCTTTAACTGCGTGAAATTAACAGTCCTTTTCAAATATCCTAACAAAGTTGCATACTTAATTGTATTGTAAAAATCCTTTCGCAAGGTGGTCCTAATAGTTCTTATTGCTCCTAACAGGGAAGGCCATTAGAAGTGGTCAATTGTAAGATTTAACAGGCTAAATTTATACTACAGTACTAAATCTTGTGGGTACCATCCCCACCCCAGTTTTACTTTCTATTTGGAAGGTTTCTGGGTAACCAAATATTATGTCAAGTGTTGTGGATGTTTATTTCTTTTTCTATTTCATGTATGCAATCAGACTAGATAATATAATAAAGGATAAAAGAGAATAAGTTTTATTGGTTCCTGATTCACCCCCCCCTCTAAGTCACCTAGCCTACAATATATTTCCATCAATTGGTATTAGAGCTAAAGGTTCTCTTTATAGAAGTTTAACAGCTTGAGCAAAGATATGAGGCAATGGAAATATACAAATTGGAGAAAACCATTGAAAATTAAAAGATAGATCTACAAGTGGCCATGGATCAAATCAGAAAATTCAAGGAGCAAATCTCTCTTTCCCAAAAAATAAGAAAATATTTAGCAGTGCAGATGAATGATAAAAGTTATATAGAAAAAAGAATTGAAGACTTATGCAAAGAAAGAAGTTCTGAAGAAGCAGATGCAACCATTTTATACCTACTTACAAATAATCTCAATCTAAATTAAGAAGTCAGAAAGTTGAAGAGAGAACAAGAAATTCATTCAGTTAGAATATGTGAAGTCATGGAACATAAGAGCCAAGCAGAAAATGACAGAGAAATGACACAAGAAGATAAAATATTGGGGTAAAATTACAAACCTGTGTCACACTTTTATAAAGGAAAAGGACCACAACATGCAAACTGTTCAACTTTAACGACCTAAAAAGTGGCATTTGTATTTAGAACTTGACGATGGTGTAAACTGATGAAATGTGTAAAAATGGATGAAATTTATGCATTTAATTTTTTTAATTTTTTTTGAACAAGAATTGACATTTTTTTTTATTTTTGAAGAAAATTTTTCAATTGCTGAAAACTGCTAAAAATCAGGGTTCTAGTTCCCACCAAACAAGTATATGCAAATAATCTATTTTTCGTCTGATTTCAAAATATGTTATAGATTAAATGTATATCTAGTTCAGAAAAGATGAAAGATTGGTTTTCAATGTATATTTTCTCCGTTATAACTGCTCAAAGTTGAACTTATCTAAAATTGAAAGTTTTCATCTCCCACCAAATTTCCCCGATCAAATCTACACCATTCAAAAAAATTGCATATTCTTGAAGATGACTCTCTCCTCTAGTGTTAAATATAAATTTTAAATTTTTTGATATGATTTACTATTTTTTTATTTATTTGAAGCAACATCTTCTAGAATGTTAAAATACCTGCTTCTTGTATTTTGAAGTTATAATATATTAGATCTAATAAAAATACTATAAAATTTATATGACAATAATCTTGACTCTGAGTTCTAGAAAAGGGTATTTTTTAATATTTTTTAAAAATATCATTAAAAAGAGTAGGGGTTATTGAAACATCAATTTTCTGAAATAATTTTATTTCTTTGGTAATTGGTTTAAAACATGCATTTAATAGACATTTTCAATTGGAAAAGTTTAACCACTTATCTAGCTTAGCTATAACAAATCTAGCTAGACCATATGTTTGACGAAAATTAATTTTTATTTAGAAATACTCAAATTTAGTTGTGCTAATAAGTGGTCCTAAAATGTTACACAACTTTGTGCTTTTACCCATTGCTAAGTACAAGATTAGAGGAAAAATAAAAATAAATCTATCATTTGTCACTTCAGCAAGTAGATATGATAAATCAACTCAATAGTGCAAATCAAGAAATTATCAATGTGAGGACAAAAAATGAAGACTGCTAAATGATCTCAATACTGAAAGGAAAACCAATGAGAGTATAATGAATTCACAAGCAAGCATGGATCAATTAACAAAGCAAACTCAAATTAGACATCAAGGATAGACTGGATTAGGTTATACTGAACAAGGTGAATCCTCATAGAAAGGAGCTGAAAAGAATAAGAAACCTACTTGCGATAATTGTGGCAAGTTAGGGCACACAGTAAATAAGTGTTGGAGCAATGGAAAGTCAAATTTTAATGGTAAATGTTACAGAAGAAACAAACATGGACATAGGGCAAGTGAATGCACTGAGAAACCTAAGTTTGAAGGAAAATGTTTCAATTGTAACAAACAAGGTCAAATCTTCTGAGTGTAGAACTAAGAAATGGAATCCTGTTGAACAACTAGCTAAAGAATTTTTTTGTTGGGATTACAACACATGGAGCAAATGTTGTCACTATGGTGAATATGTGTATATTGGTGAAAATTGTGCAAAGAATCACATTAGAAAAAGGAATCCTACTAAGAGATGTTATGTGTGTAAACAACTCAGTCATCTAAGCAAGAATTGCATGAACAGAGAAAAAGTGGATACTAGTTTTGAGAAAGGTAGAGAAAAAGTTTCTGAAATCAAAACTCAGATGAGTTAGCAATGGGTAAGGAAGTCTCTTGATAATTTAGATCAAAACAATTAAGGATTGAATGACACACAAGGTAGTAAGTTGGGTGGATCTACCATCTCTAAATAAATATGCAATGAGACAACTGGAACTATGCATAAAAGCCATCATACATCAGTTCTAGACATGCTGGAAAGTCCAAATATGCATATTAATGAGCTAGGACACATTATGGTTCAAACCGAGTTAGGATCTTAGTTAAAAGCAAGTGACTCTGTCTTAACTGAGTTAAGTCAGGTTGTATGGTTTTCACCAAGCTTCATTCCGAGCTATGGCAACTACCTTGTATGGAGTATTTAATGAAAACTCAATGGTAAAATATCTTATAAAATATAAATTGAAAAGGTTATTATTTACAACATTTTTAGTTCGTAGAGTGGTTCAAAGCCTTAAGCAATTCATAGCAAATTTGTGTTTGAAATCTTTAGGTTGCAAAGTTTTATCAAACCTTCAAGCATTATGGCGTCTACATCCAGAAAACAAGGTTAAGAAGGGATCTGAGATTTTGGTAAGGAATTTTGTCTGTGAACCTCCAAATTTTAAGCTTCATCTAGGGATTTCAGAGGACATAGATCTAATGGGAGATCATTCCTCCGAAGGGATTGTTGATTAACGACATCTGAGCCTTCTATCATTCTACCATTCAACAGCTAGGTACATTGGAAATGAATGAAGCATATGAGAAACTTTGTGAAGCTGGGAATCTGAAGCCAGAACATAAACACCTTGAAGTCAAGGGTTTGAATCAAATCATACATATGCCACAAAAATTTCAGATTAAGTGGATTAGGTTTGTTCTGATCCGTGTTCACAACATGCATCTATGGTTGGAGCAACTAGTGAAGATTACCAAGACAATGGTACACCATGTTATAGGGTATCCTATGCTTGACAAGCAAAAGGCTACCAAAACCCTACCCCAGGATGACCTAGCCAAGAAGACTCTTGCTGAGTGAGACAGAAGAGGCATGAGGTTAAATAGAGTTACAGACATGGAATTGAAGTTTGGTATTCATGTAATTGTGCACAAAATCTATAGTTCTAGCTGACCAAATAGTGTACCATGTGAGGTTGCAGACTTGGTATACTTAGTGGTCAAAAACAACCTTTGATTTGACCTTGCTGAGTTGCATCTCATCCAATTGAGCAAGAACATGTAAAGCATTCAGGCATCAAAGAAAAATCCATGTAAGTTTGGTTCACTTCTAGTCTGCATATTCTTGTATATTTAGAAGTTTTTCCCTTCTAAAGGCACAATTGTTTGGAAGAAGGAAACACCCATAATCTATTAGATAAATGATTTCATTGCAGAATTATGAGGTAATTTTGAGAGAATCATGGATGCATACTTTGAATATTTGAGATAGAAGATGCAGAGTAGATATAGGATCCCTAAAAATTGGTAGAAGACTATAAATATTATAATTTCTTCCTAGTTGACTATGATAAAGTATACATTCAAGCAGTCAAGCCTAGGGTTGCATGGGTGAAACCTCTTGCGTATGAGGTTAACATTGATGAGACAAAAGATATCATTAAGGCTCTTAGGAATGAGCTTTTTGATCCCAAAGCACCATACTTCGGTACTTATGAAGAAGAAAAGGGAAAAATATCTTTGGAAATTGAGATTCCTAAGATCTTGAAAAGATGAAAGAAGAGGTTAGAGAAGTTTGAAAAGAAATATGGAAAGACTTCAGACTCTCCTCCTTCTATCACTGAAAGCAAAGAAGATAAAATTAAGATAGAAGATGATGAACCTAAAAAGGAAGAGGAAGAGATAGAAGTAGAACCTCCTAAGAAGAAGAATACGGTAGCCCCCGAGAAGAAAAAGATCTCTACCCTTGTCATCACTACAAGAAGATCTAGATGTGGAACTCTATTTTTGAAATCAAAGGAGATGATAAGGCAGAGGTACCGAGTACAAAACCAAAGGTAAAGACTAATGATGAAGAATTACATGAGGTGGAAACTATTGAAGAATCCAATTTTGAATAGATAGCAGTAAAAGTGATGGTATCCCTGCCCCAATCACCTATATAGAACATCCTATCTACGAGCAAGGAAAAAACTATAGAATCTACATCTGGACTAGTAGGAACTAAGCATCAGGCTCCACCTACTACAAGGCCAATCCTAATTGAGTTATAGAAGGTCTTTGTGAATGATTCTACAATGAGAATTGATGCTACAGTTGGTGCAACAAAAGTTAATGATCCACGGGATACTGAAGTCAAGGATGATAGTTGAAAAGGTAAGGAAATTGTTCCTTCACCTAATCCCAAGGTCAAAGGAAAAGGGAAGGAAACATATACTGATGATATTGATCTTGAGGAAGATATTTTGATTCAAAATTGGGATCAATCTAACTTTTTTTTTTTAGGCAAAAGTGGACAAGCCACTATAATATTTTTATTAAAAGCTTATTCAAAAAGCTCATCCGGGAAAGAATCAGGAAGAAAACCCAGAATCATCACTCAATACAACATTCAAGTTATTGAATATATACAATTTTAGTAAAGTTCAAAAATGCCTACACATCTTACTTACAATATGGAGTATTGACTACCTCCAATTGCATATCTTACTAGTTACAAATTACAAACTACTATGATCAGCATGATTTAGTATTTGCTTTGCCAAAAAAAAAAATCAAAGAAACCTCCTCCATCTACACTCACTCTTCCATGTCATCACTATCTCGAGGTACCCTATGTGTATGAGGATCAACATCATCTATAGCTCCATGCCACCCACAGTCTGGTATACCCTATGCAATTGAATCCTGATAAGGGCTCGAGAATTTGCCCCAACCAGGATCACAATGTGGATTCACTGTCGAGCCCCAACCACTTGAATTTTTTGGGGACCTACCCAAACCAGAATGTTCACTAGTTTGAGGATGTTGCAGTTGAGGGGGCGAAGAGGCGAGCCAAGCATTCCACTCAGCACCTATAGCAATAGATGACCAATTTGAAGGAACCTATTTCGAACCCAGACAGGGAGGTGTATTTGAAAATCTTAACATGTCTAATATTGCATACCCTATTTTTCTCACAGGGTCCTCCAACTAAAATTTGAGAGCTTGTTAGGGATTTTTCTTGTATGAATCATAATGCTTGAAATTTCTATGTGAACCTTGTACCTTTTACTCCTGATTCAGAGACAAGAAAATCCTAATTGCTAAGGACTGGATAAGGTCCTTCTTCATTTTTGAGTTCTACATATACTCAGGCAGGTTTTACCTTGAAAGATTACTGTTATCACAGTATTTGTTATTGTGGACACTGATTTGTCATGTATTTTCTATTGAACCAAATTTATAAAATACCTTGTAAATGATCAAGCATAATCATATACATGATTTAACCATACACATCATAATCTTAAATATGACAGAAAACCAGTGATACAAGGATTTCAATCCTTCTTCCTTTTCTTGATAGGAGGGACAACCTAAATGATTCTCTCTTCAAGGAATCAATAACA
>MU227896.1:1535289-1546120 GCA_018584345.1 Thuja plicata
AGGAAAAAATTAGAAATGCTGTTGAAGCAGCTATGATTCCCATTCAGAAGAAAATTGATGGGAATGAAGATATGCTGAAACACTTGCTCACTTTGGTAAACACTGGAATGAAGGCCACGCTCGAGAAACTGATGTCTCTGAGCACTTGGCTGGAAAACAATAAAGACAATGCTGAGCACCTTGTTTCCTTCTAGCACTCGGGACCTGGAACTCGCACTAGATCTAAGGTGCAGAAGAATGAAGATCCGGATCTTCAGAAGCTGAGAGAGAACGTGACAACTATGAAGAGTCAGCTGATGGACTCTGAATGCCTTCTGAAATCCTTGCTCTGATTTCGGTGCTGGCGGGCCTCTTCTCTATTTTCTTTCCAGCAGTTATTTTGTTCCTTTTGTTTAGTATGTTTATGTTGCTTTATCTGGGTTTTGACCCTCTATTGATTGTTCCCATCTCTGGGTCAATCTGATGGTCGTAGGGCTTTTTTTTCCTCTCCTCTCTCTGTTTTGTTAAAGGGTTTCGGGGTTCCCTTCAAAACCTGCTTTTACCTTAATCAAAAACAATAAAGCATTGTTAAGAAAATGCATGTCTTTGGGTATGTGCAGGATCATGGTATGCCAAACTAGGTCTTAAGTGGCAATGAAAATTTAGAAAATCAGGGTTAGGAAAGTTGGTGTAAAAATTTGGACAAGTTATCAATCTTATATCAAAAGTGTGTAAGAAGAGAATCTGTAGAAAATTGAATCTAGTTTCTAAGCTACTATCTCTTCTTTTACAAAAAAAATATTCTATATGGTGAAATTTCAAATTTCAATGCAGTAGTATATAAATTTTAGGAAGAAGATAAGAAGAAGGTGTATGTCTGACCACCTTAAAAACAATCAAATGATAATATTTTTTTACAAGATTATAGATATAAGTAATAGGCTCATGTTTGGATGTGACACATATTTTTTTGTAATTTTTTTCCAATTAAATATTTAATTATGATTTTTATACTACAACTTTTTCAGAATATAAATTTTTTTGTGTCTGACCACCTTAACTTAGTCTAAAATTCATCAAATTGAATTTGTTTTTTTTTTTAATTGTTGTAGGAAAAGTATAGAATGTGACTCATGTTTTGGATTTCAAAAATGTTATACCATTTGAAAGTTATAGTTATTTTTCAATCAGTCTATCAATCAGGACTAAAAAGATAAGAAGTAGGTGTATGTTTGACCACCTTAAACACAATCAAATGATAATAATTTTTTACTAGATTCTAGATATAAGTAGTAGATTAATGTCCGGATGTGACGCATATTTTTTTGTAAGTTTTTTCCAAGTAAATAATTAATTATGAATTTTATTCTACAACATTTCTAGAATATAAAAACTCTCGTGTTTGACCACCTTAACTTAGTCTAAACTTCATCAAATTGAATTTTTTTTTTTTTTTCTTGTAGTAGGCGAAGCATGGAATGTGAAAAATGTTAAAGATTTAAAAAATGATATACCATTTGAAAGTTATGGATATTTTTCAATCAATCTACCAATCAGGACTTCTTTTTCACATCGCCTCTTTTTGGCATACCATGATCTTGCACATACCCCTTTAACACAATATTCTATGGTGTTTATGTCCTCTAAGACAATTTTTTTTTTTTGTATATGGGTTTCGTTTCCTATTATTCATTTATGTCCTTCATTTTTCTTTGCTATGTCTTCTTTTGGCTGTCATTAACAACTTTCATTTATGGATTTCTTTTGACAAGCAAATATTTTTAAGCTATATGATCATACTAGAATGACTATGGCTCAAGAAAAAATAATACTAATTTATTTTGTCAAGAACAAGTTTACACAATTTGTTCTTTCTTTATCTATGGTTTCATGAATTTCATGAAATAGTTTAAAAATCTTTTTCCATTCACAAGAAAACTATGAATTAGCGTTTGTGATAATGATTAAAGTGATATGTATTTCAAATGTTATTTCAGCTACAGGGCTTTAGGAACCCTCAGCTCCTTCTCAGCCCATGTTTACCTTTCTCTTAGACTTAACTCTGGTATACATGTTATCTATAATATTAAATATGACATCAAAATGATGTATCATCATCTATATGCAATTGTATATATATCATGAACACAAAACATGTGAAGAGTTTTTTTTGTATAATTAGCTAAATAAAAAATAAACAAAATTAGCGAGACAAATACAATGAAACAATTATAATAAAACAAAAAATATGCAAATCCTATTTGTAAAGTGTAGATATTACAAACTATAGAAAATCTAAATATTTTATTTTTGACTTGCATAGTTTAATAGGCAAGAGCACCTAAAATTCATCAGAATAGAGATAATAAAGAGTCACGATAGCTTAATATAGAGATAGACCAAGAAATAAAAATAAGAAAATTAGTCAACGTACCTGAAAACATCATACCAAGTGTCTTATCATAGATAAGGCATAAGAATTTTTTATCAACTACAATCATATTTTTTCCTTCCTTTTCAATAGTTAAAATAAACAAACAACTAGTATATAATATTCACTCTATTTACCAGTGCCAATATTTTCTAAATATTAATATTAAAAATATATATCAAGGAAATAGAGTGCAAGTAGAAGTAGGGAAGATCTTATGGAAACCCTAGATGCAAATCAGAATCCAAAGATAATTGCTTTGAAGGATACAATTTGGATGGCCCTACAATATATGTATCAATGGAGGTATGTAAGGATATTGGATTGATGAAAAACCTTGCAATCACCTACAGATTCATTGGAGGATGCCTACATTATAGAAGGATCATAGAGTGGATTGTTGCATCTTAGAAGACGGAAGCCATTTCAAAGTTCCTCCCCCAAAAAATTACCATTATATTTGCTTCATTGGAGGAAAAGGTGAAGGTTTTGGAGGGTGGGGTATGGAAACTAGATACATCTCACTGTATATACAATGATGGAAGTGAAATTTCAACCCATCTGTGCTAACCCCTTACAAATTCCAATATGGAGAAGATCGGGAGAACATTGGGTATGCTATTGGATATCGACATGGATATCATTGAAAATGAATTTGGAAGATATGTGCATCTGCACATTGTGGCTATGTGGAGGATCCCTGATAACATAATTCTGGTGGTAAATGGAGTAAATTGGGTGCAAAACATGGAAATAGAGGAAGAGAAAATGTTATTCCTAAAATGTTGATCCACATATCATTCAAAGGTATATTTTCCAAAGAATCCCGCAATAAATTTTGTATGGAAAGTCATATCACTCCTGAATCCTCCTTCCTCTATGGAGATGCCAAAGACTAATCATTAGGGATGATTTAGTACGTAATCAGAATATGATTTATTCCTCCCTTGTTTTGAGAGATGCGGCACCAATATCATATTTTCAATTTGATAAGGGGAAGGAAGGGGTCATTGTTGTTTTAAACCATTTAGCAACACATGCTTCCCCTATGTAAAAATCCAAGACTTCATCATTATAATGATAGAAAGATAAAATGGAGGAAGAGATTAATGATGATTCAGAGGGCTCTGAAGGGGAAGGTTTTGATGATGAATTGGATAGAGTATAATATCTATGTATCTCTCAATATCCAGCTAAGAATTTTGGAATGGTGAAATACACTAAGAAACAAAAAAGAAAGGGTAGGAAATTACATAAAGAATTAAGGGAGGAAGAAGCTATTGAAATAACATTTGCTAGTATTAGAAAATTCCTAAAAAGTACCAAGGGAGGAAGCCCCTCCTTTGGGAAATAATGAAGATAAATTCATGTAATGTTAGGGTCCTTGGGGCCCCTGATAAGAGACACTTGGTCAAGTGTCAATTACAAATTTTCTCTAGTGATTTAACATTTCTTCAAGAAATGAAGTTGTCAATGAAAGAAGGTAGTAAGTTTTTGGTCTATTATAAATGGCAGATGGGATTCTTCAAGAATTTAGACAGTCCTTCAAGAGTGATAGGGTTAATATGGAAATAAAAGGATCAATGAGTTGATATAGTAGAATCCAAATCAAATTGGATAGTGGTAGTAATTGATAGCCTATCAATGAACATAACTTTTATGGCTATTTGTGGCTATGGGCCTATCAAAAGAAATGAGAAAGCCTCTACATGGGAAGACATTCTAAAATTCATAGAAAAAGAAGGAAATTAATTTCTTAGTAGGCTGGAATCTCAACATTATTTTGAGTTACAAGGAAAAACTAGAAGGTAAAAACAAGCAAACGAAAGCTATGACTGACTTTTCAAACTTTGTGAAAAGTTCCATCCCGCTTGATGTTAAAACACCTAATGGATTATACACCTAGAATAATAAGAGAAGAGATTTTATGAACATTGCAGAGTGTCTTGATAGATTTATTATCTCGCAAAAATGGAAGGACAACTTGTTCATAATTGGTGCAAGAATCATCTCAGCCTCGGTTTTTCATATCATTTTCTGATAAACCTTGAAATTATTGGTAATAATACTAGTTTAAGTACAAGATTCAAATTTAAAATATGTGGTAGAGAGATAGAAAATTAGTGTCATTAATAAAATCATGGTGGAAGGAGTGAAATATTGGGGGTTCCTATAGCTTCAAGTTTACTAAGAAATGTTTGATTGCTGGTAAAAATAGGTTTTTGGGGGACCCAAAACCTCTTGCAAGCAAAATAAGAAAGGAAAAGAAATTAAGTCTACCAAACTGAAACAGGACTAAACATCAACTCACATAACTCAACCAACTCAAAATACAAAAAACCAAAAACTAGCCACCAGCTAAACAACCCAGAAACCAAAAGACAAAAAAAAAATTAGGGGAACAGTAGGAACTAGGAAAAATCTAGGAGAGTTCCCTTCGCCTCCTTCTTTGCCTCAGAAAACTTCTTGAGAGAAGCGTTAAAGTCTGAGAGTTCTAGAATATTGTCTTGGATTTTCTTCTTTTTAGCTAATCGAGTGTGCTTTCTCAGGCCAACATTATCCTCTTCACCTTTGTCATCCTGGAACTTGATGTTTGGAGACCCAACATCCAGCTCTGACTTGATGGTGTTAAAGCATTCCATCGCAGAACCCATAAAAAGGTTTTTATCCTTCATATTCTTTTTTAGAGTGTTTTCCAGGATGTCCAACCTGTCTCGCAGATCCTTCATCCATCGCAGAACCCATAAAAAGGTTTTTATCCTTCATATTCTTTTTCAGAGTGTTTTCCAGGATGTCCAACCTATCTCACAGATCCTTCATGTTATTATCCTCCTCTTTATCCTTTCGGCCATCAATCCCCACCGACCCAGTATCCAAATTCCCCTGAAGCAGATCAACTTTAGAAGAGAGGGATCAAAAACTAAGATTGAGGATTTTTATTTGCTTGAAGACCCATTTCACAAGGTGGAACAAATACATTAGCATCCGCTTCATAGTTTGGAGAACACTAAAAGGGGGATCAATCTTATCATGCATGTCTTCTTGAAGGAGTTGAACATTTTTTTCTTTCATGTCAACCATTCTTGTGAAGTCAATATTCCTTGAGCTAGAAGGGACATTACCCTTCTCAACAGTATCCAAACTTGGAGTCTCATTATCCACCTTCCTCTCCGACTTCACCTCCATTACCACTTCAAGCTTCAGAGAAATAGGAACATCACAATCTTCAAAGCTAGAATAATTCTTCTTCACAAGCATTCTTGGCAACAATAATTCTTTTGGCAATACACATGTAAAATTTGACTATATTCCACCTATCTTAATAGAGGAGGATAATAATATGTTAAGTGAACTAGTCATAGTCTAACAGGTCAGATTTTCTTTGTTCCAACTTCATTCTATTAAGGTGTTGGGTCTGAATTTCTTCCTACAATTTTTTTTCAAAAGTGTTGGCACTTTTTGGGAATCAATATTTGGAAGGTAGTGGAATATTTTTGAAAACATAAGAGGTATGTAAAGGAAACTAAAAATATTATTATTTCCTTAGTTCCAAAGAAGCGCCAATGTTCATCCTTCAATGACTTTAGACCCATATCTTTGTGTAATACATCTTATAAGGTGATAGCAAAATTATTCGCTAAAATATTTAAAAGGATAATGAACAAGATCATATCAAAAGAATAGTATGGCTTCACTCTAGGAAGAGATATTTTAGACAATATAATCCTCACAAATGAAGTAGTTCACCCTATGAAATATGAGAACTTAAGAGGTATGATGATTAAAATGCATGTACATAAGGCATATGATAGACTAGTTTTGGGAATTTTTATTAAATTTTATGGCCAAGTTTGGTTTTTGTTCACATTGGCTAGAGCTGGTTAAATTATGCTTCTCTTCAATGTGATTTTTTATTTCCCTTAATGGTGCTTTATTTGTATTATTCACTGCCACTATTGGTTTGAGGAAACAGGATCCACTTTCCTCATTTTTATTTGCAATCATGGTGGGAGCCATGGGAAGAGCCTTTAAAGTCAAGAATTTTTTGAGAGATTGGAAAGGCATACAAGTTGTGGAAGTTCATGAGGCAATTACCCATACACAATTTACTAATGACACATCTTTGTTTGGGGAAGAAAGTATTAGGGAGGTTGAGAAAATAAAGGAGGCCTTGAAAAACTATTAGCTGAAATATGGACAGACTTTTAATAAAGACAAGTCCACCATTTACTTCTTTAATACTAAGAAAGTGGTTCAAAGAAGGATTGCAGCAATATTATGATTTTTAATTGTCTCATCCAGCAAAGTATCTTGGTGCACCCATTTTTTAAGGAGTGTGTAGTTCCAAAAATTAGGATGTTAGTTTTAAAAGGTGTGGATTAAGAGAAGCCCCATTGAAATCAAAGTGGTTCACTCTAGCTAGAAGAATAACACTGATAAGATATGTCCTTTTAGTCATGCCAATTTATGTGATGGTGTGTCTTCCAACTATGTATAAACTTAAGGCCAATTTTGAAACTATACTCAAGAAGTTCCTTTGGGAAGGTTCTAGAGAGGAAAATAAAAATCCTTTGATCATCTGGGAAGTTACTTGTAAGCATAATTGTGAAGGGGGTGTTGGACTTCATAGAATAAAGAAACATAACCTTGTATTTGGGGTGAAATTAGTCTGGAAAATGTATAGTTCTCCTGATCGCCTCTGGTGTAAGGTATTCCAATATAAATATCTATATGATAGCAATCCAAGTCACATATTAATAATTACCAATACTCTTGATGGGTCTGTGTTATGGAGATTTTTATGTAGCTGTAGAAACTTGATTACTAATCACCTCTCTTTGAAAATAAATAATGGAGAGTGAGCTAAATTCCAGACCGACTCGTGGAATGGGTACAAAATTTAGGTTGAATTCTTTGATATTTAAGAGTACATTGAAGAAATAATACTGAACTTGGGATTTAAGGTATGCAACTATTTGGAGGAAGATGGGGTTGTTGAAAATATATTTGTAGGATGAATAGATACTAAGTTTTTGGGTTTGTCAGATAAACTTGAAGATAAGCTTAATACTGAATTAGTGGTTCGTAAATGTACTCCATGTAAATAAGAGGATGAAATTATTTGGTGTGGTGCTAAATTTTGGTAATATGCAGTAAATCTTGGGTATAGGATACAAAAGGAATAGGTAAGGTCAATGGAATGGCATTCACCTTTGTGTTGGAGTTAGTCAATTCTCCCTAAAGTTGGTGCATTCTTATGTGTGGCATTACATAAAAGATGCTTAACAATAGATAGACTGAATAGTGTGGGCATTCATGGTCCTTTGTGGTGTGTACTTTGTAGAAGGGATGTGGAAACAATAGATCATATATTTTTAAATTGTGATTTCACTGACAAGTGTGAGGATTGGATTCTAATTACACCAGTATGGGTGGGGCCTAGACCTAGGTGCTTATTGTTGTTTTTATAAGGATGGCCTAGAATGCATAAAAGTGTAATGGGAAGCCATTTGGATAATTTCTCCCTCTTTTCTTATTTGGAACATTTGGAAGGAACATAATAGTATGATCTTTAACAAGAAAGAGATATTGTAGGAGATTTTGATTTCTAAAATTAGGAAGGAAATTGTAGAGACTAATAATATTGGAATCAAGATCAAGAAGGACACTAAGTTCTCCAAGTGGGATAAGTAGATAAAAAAATAGTGGGGAGATTTAAAAAGGCCTACAATTCCTTTGTTAAAAAAAATGATTGACCATAAGAAGGTTGTTTGGAGGTATGCCAAACTCCATAGATTGAAATTAAACTTTGATGTGGCAGATAAAGGGAACCCGAGATTAGGGGGTATTGGGTGTATCATTTGGAATTAGAATGGCGAGTGTGTGTGGGCATCTTTAGAAAGATTGGGTTTTGTCTCCAATAATGAAGTTGAATTTGAGGCTATATTATTGGGTTTAAGTTTGTGCAGAGATAAAGGCATTAGAGTTGTACATGTGGAGGGGGTGTTGGTAGTGGGCCAGCATCCCTCACATGATTCACGGCTTGGTTTAACAACCTCCTGTATATTCTATAAGTCTAGTGGTTGTATTGGGCATTAACAGGTCAATCTTTTGGTGCAACGACAACCACTACTTGTAAAAAGTGGTATCAGAGATTGGTCATAGGTTTAAATCATGCAGGTCATGGCGAGTGATGGTAGGAGGGGGATTGTTTGTAGTGGGCCAGCATCCCTTGTGGATTCATGAAATGGTTTAACAACCTCCTGTGGATTCTACAATTCTAGTGGTTGTATCGGGCATTAACTAGTCGATCTTTTGTTGAAATGACAATCGCTACTTATAATAAGGAGATTCGCAAATTTGAATTCAGGTAGTGATTCATGGTACAACTTCTACTTATAAGTTGAGGAATTGGATCTAAATTTCCAGGGACATTCTTTTGGATTTCGATGATTATAATATAAAGCATATTTAAAAAGAGGCTAACAAGGTTGCAAATTTGATTACAAATGCTGGGGTAATTCAAAAGGATTCAATAGTTTCAGGTTAAGACATTACTCTATGACCAGAACTCCAAGAAATGTTTTTTCTTGAAACATAGTAGTCTTTTCATGGTATCCATGGTAAGCTTTTACAAAAATTGCTTCCCATGTGTGTACTATAAAAGTGTGATCCAAGCGACATCTACTAGATGAGTTCTAAAAAACATGAAGATGGGTTGTATGCTGCAAATTTTAGTAGTGTTCATATTCCCTATTCTGTCACATCCTCCCATAGTTTTATTTGGAAATGACGGCAGAGGAATGTGTTTAAAGATTGAGATTAGTTTTTTTGTATCCAATCTAAGATTTGTGGCTAGATAAGGTGATGATTTGGGCCGAAATCTCTTCCTTTGATATGATTTAGCGCCAATTTGGGAGACACGATCATCCTAGAAAATTTTATTAATTTCCACTAGGGTAAGTGCACCAGGATGCTCAACAAAAAGGGGGTATAAGTGGCCACTTTTTTTCTAAAATCAGGTAAAACTGAACTTCAAAGAGAAATTTGAGTGTCATGCACTCAAAATTAGAAGATTTGTAAAGAATAATAATTGTACTACTCTGAATCTAGTTTCTAAAATATGATTATTTTTTTTAAATGGATAAGATTAAGAGCTCCAGACATGTCACACACACAAAAAAGTTCCTAATTTTTCTAGAAAAATATAACTTAATTGTTTTTGTGCACTTCACAAAAGATATAGTTAGATTTAGTATTTTAAAAAACTCTTTGGTACAATGATAGGTAAGAGTGAGATCTAGAAGTTGTGTATTTTTGTGTAATTTTCTATTTAGTGCTTGTTTTTTATGATTTTTTGAAGTGACTACATCCTAAAAATCTAGTACATGTTCGTGCGTTGGGCATAACTTGTATTAAAATAATCGAAAATGCATTTTTTTAAAAAGTGTATAGAATCAAGTGTAGAATAATAATATGTAATTTGTTTTAAATTTGTTCAAGTAGACCAAAAGTCATTAATAAAATGGTAGACATATGTCTCTCAGGACTATCAAGACACTGGTAAAGAAAATTAAAGCTTACTATGCTAATGTTGTCCAAAAATAGAAAAAATTATATGGTCAGAAATCTGAGATGTATCAGATTATGGTGGTAAATTTAGAGATACCCGCTTGATCATTTATAAATTTGATGACAAAAAGGTCGATAAATCATTTTGGAAGATGAAAAAGCATGTAAAGGGACAAAATGGAGGGAAAATGAGCTTGCAAGTCTTAGGGTAATTTTCCAACCCTCTCACCAAGCCAAAAGTGATGCAGGAGCATCCTGGGTGTAAGGGCAATCTTGCATCACCCAAAAATATTTCTGTTTTCGTTTCAATAAGGGCTACCTTCTGCAGAGCTGCTATTTATGGAAACTTGCTATTTTTAGTAAGTTGGTCATACGATCTCAGAATGTTCTGATTTTGCATGTGGAGGTTCATCTCAGTCATATCAACCTGCCAGTGAAGTTTCATGGCTAGATCAGGTCTAGTTTTGAAGATATTTAAAATTTTTGGTATTGAAAATAGGGTACAGAAACTTCGAGCTCAGTTTTGAAGGCTTTAGAGGCCCCGGATGAGGTTGAAACTTGGGCTCAATAATACTAGAATGATTGAGCCGTTGTAGAGCGCTTTGTGGCATTTCTGAAATGGGGTTATAATAGTCAATTGAGTCAACTGGTGATGACTTATGGTCTCTGGAAGTTGGGTCACCTGAAATAGCAGAAAATAATTTTCCTTCAAAATTTTTGGATTTCAAAAGTTATTTTGAGCCGACTTTGATGTACTAAATTGAAAAATAAAATAATTCTAAGTTTGGTCGGCCCTAAGGGCTAAATTTCTAGAACCTTCTCGGGCGGTGGAAATTGCCTATATAAAGA
>MU227896.1:1565617-1593662 GCA_018584345.1 Thuja plicata
TTTTGAAAAACCTAGCCGTAGTTGCATGAAGTTGACAGGAGATCAAAATTTTAAATATGAATCCTTGGCGCAATCATAAACCGTTTAAGACAGCTGACATGTCATCTTCTGATTCATTCTCTATCATACATCTCAGCTACCTTTTGTACACAGTAATCAAAATTCTATCCTCTGATTGGTTGCCAAGAGATCCATTCTGTCATGTCATCCACTTGCCGCCGCATTTTAGATCTCGTGATCTGGCGACCTCGCAACTGTATTAAGTCTCTTTATCGTGAGCACTTTTCTTTAACCATGGTTTGATCTCCAGACTTGGCAACAAGCCATTGTTTTTAACCTTTCACAGTTATCACCTTGGTCGCTCAATCACAACACTTAGAATTCCATATTCATATTTTGCGCGAATGAGCG
Source organism: Thuja plicata (assembly GCA_018584345.1). Classification (NCBI taxonomy): domain Eukaryota; kingdom Viridiplantae; phylum Streptophyta; class Pinopsida; order Cupressales; family Cupressaceae; genus Thuja; species Thuja plicata. The sequence continues at coordinate 1,566,029 of MU227896.1, forward strand.
ATTATGTCTAATCTCAACTCGGTCGCCTGATCGCGAGCTACTTTTCTCTTATCATGATTTTCTTGCGAATTTGCAAAGCCTTTGATTAATTCCTTTGTCGCTAGGTCACAGAGCCACATCTTGCCTTTCACCAGACATTGCAACTGCGCGAGTTACATCTTTGAGTCATTGTATTCGCCGAGTTGCACACAAAAATTAGCTCGGCATAAACAGCTCGCGAGTGCACGATTTACCTTTTACCTCCAGCTCGTCGCATAGTCGGGAGATAATTTTAACTTTACCTCACTTATAGCACATGTCATTTCTCTATTTAAAGTGACTTTGTGACATACCTTAATCGCCAAGTCAGGAGGACCTTTTCCCTAGGACACTTTTCTGTCCAGACTTCGCAACTGCCGTTGGATCATCTGCTTCTTTCATCAGACAGCTGTCATTTAATCACTGATCAATTGGGTATACCCTTAATTTATCTAGAGACCTTGCGACTAAAGGCAAAAATACCTTAGTCTCATAATCACTTGATTCATTTCTCCTTTCTGGCAACCTCCCGACTGAGGGAAATTGCTAACATCAAACAGTTAGTCGCGGAATCAGGACTGTTATCTCTTAACGGCCATTTGATCTCAAGACCACGCGACTAAAGAAAAACTTAACTATTTTCTATGGCCTGATCTAGCGACCACACAACATGAAGTAATCGCAAAGTCTGAGAACATTGCTTTTGACTTTTTGACTTCTCTTGCGATCACCTGACCAACAGTGGGTCCCATTCTTTTCAAGCTTATAACATAAGGATCCTGCGACTACCCGACTGAAGGAAATTGCCAAGTCTCGAAACACTGAAGGAATATTCTGTTTCGTAATGAGACTACACGACAAGATGGAAAAGCAAAGTTGGGAGAGGATATGGAATATGCATCCCAGGTTACGCGATGAAGCGACTTAACTTAAAGCACGTGTCTTAAGTGATTTGAAAAAGGTAACGATGAAACATAAGACATGACCAAGGGTTTCGATGCATCGTTTAACACTAAGATAATTAGGGTTTTCAGGGTTTTAGCAATTTTGGCAAGGTTTAAGCATGAAAACCTAAAATTTTCAGAGGGTAAGACAGGAAACGAGGCGAAGCAGCAAAAATAGGAAATACAACCAATAGAACCATCTATTCCTATTATTTCACTAGTGGCCTGACTAATACCACTACAAGCCAAAATCAATATAGGAGCCTAGGTTATCAACTAGCCTTACCTAGGTGCTCATGCACCATACTCCCCCACAAAGGAAAGTCATGTCACTCTTGTGGACAAAATGTCTTTAGATATGCACACCTTATTGAAATATTCCTCGACAACCCATCTTGCCTCTGATTCTAGTTTATGATTCCATTTGATGAGGTGTTCCATGTACATATTGTGCCTTGTAGTCTTCTTGACCCTTGAATCTAGTTCCTTATATGCTTCCAACTATAGCTTGGGAGGTAACATAATAGGTTCAACATCACTGAGAACCTCTTGACTATTATGATCTATCTCAGCTAGTGGCCCTTTAAACATGATCAAATATTGCACATTAAAAATATGAGATATATTCAAATTTGAAGGTAAGTGGACCTTGTATGCATTAGCTCCATACTTGGCTAGGATCCTGCATGGTCCCACCCTCTTCATCTGAAGTTTATTAGGCATACCCTTCTGCAACTTGGGTTTGTTCAAATGAACCATCACATAATCACCTACCTCAAATTGAATATCTTTCCTTGTCTTATCTACTTTGGCCTTTAACTTTTGTGTACTCTCTTGTATTGTCTTCTTAACTTTTTCTTGGATCTCCTTCATGGTTTGAGTGAAGTCCTCAACATGAAAACTCCTATACTCCATGCCTCCAAGGTCTCTAAGTTCATACACACCCATTGGATGCATCCCATATACCACTTCAAATGGGCTTCTCCCTGTTGTTTTTCTCTTATTGTCATTATATGCATATTTTTATTGGAGAATAACCACATCTCATGTCTACCCATACTCTTTAGTTAGGCACATCAAAAAATTACCCAACACCCTATTTACCACCTTAGTTTGGCCATCAGTCTGAGGGTGGTAAGCTGAACCAAATGACAAGTTGGTTCCCAATCTACTCCATAATGTTTTCCAAAAATGGCTCATGAACTTCACATCCCTATCTGACACAATATTGATGGGTAGTCCATGAATTCTTACAATCTCCTTAAAGAACACATGTGCAATGTTACTAGCATCATGTGTAGTTCTACAAGGTATGAAATGACCCATTTTACTAAATGTTTCTACCACAACATAAATAATGTCATGGCCATGGTTTTAGGTACCCCTACAATGAAATCCATGCTAACACACTCACATGGTCTATTAGGGATTGGAAAAGGTTGATATAAACCTGCATTTCTAGCTCCCCCTTTGGCTTTCATATACACTACACACTATTCAACATACCTACTTACATCTCTCACAATCTTTGGCCAATGGTAGAACCTTTGAAGTAACTCTAAGGTTTTGTTCACACCAAAATGACCACTCAAGCTTCTTGTAGACACCTAAATTTGACCAGGTGTATCGTAACCATTCAAAATTGTAAATCTCAGCCAATTGCCTAAAATCTCATCTCAATGCATTAAAATGGATCAAATCAAATGGACATTTATCAAGCAAAGTGGACAAAAATCAAATTAAATTAAAGGATTAAATAATCATGAAATCAAATAATTAAATTCAAGCCTAAAAGGGATTAATCAAATTATGCAATTGATTTTAATCAATTACTTGTATAGTTTAAATCAAAAGAATCAAATCCAACCCATTCACCCTTACATGGCTAAATTAATTAAATGATTGAGTTATTTAATTCCTAATTTCTTTGAGGACAACCACTCAATTTTTCTTCCATTTGAAAACACCTCAAAGCTTTTGACTCAACCAAAGCTTGATCATGTTCAAGTCACTCTACCCCCTACCCTTGGGAAATTGCTATAAATACAAGCCATTTTCTTTGTGTTTGGGATCCAAGAATTTCAAGATCAAAGAATCCTTAATATAGGCATTTTGGAGAGCATTTGAGAGCTTTTGATAATATTTCAGCATTTACGTAGCATTAAGAATATCATGTTTAGAAGCATTTGTGTGTTTTATAGCATATCTTGGAGCATTTTGAGCTAGATTAGAGAATTTTTTATCATTTTCTTCTCGTTCTAGGATTGTCCTTCAGAGAGATTAAGACTGAGAGCTCTCTTAACAAAGCTTAGATAGAGAACCATGAGATGTCATGGGTTTTAAACTTCAATTCTTAGATTAAATAGCATTTTCTTTCCATAGAGTTGTTGTTTCTAATCCTAATTTCATGAAGGTGTAATCACACACACAGACACTTCCATTGTGCTTTTCCTTAATGATATTTTCTCTCATTGATTCCTCTTAAATAATAATCCACTTTGTAAGGTGAAATCAAAAAATTGGATATGGAAATGATTCTGAAAATCAGGTCATACCTTATAGGCTTCACCAAAGTCTTCATCTTCTCTATAGAGATCCTTGAAACTCTCTATCCCAATTCTCTTCAACTGAACTTCTTGAATGGTTAGAAACCTCCTGCTCAAAGCATCTGTAACCTTGTTTAATTGGCCCTTCTTGTGCTTTATTGTGAATGTGAATGATTGTAGGTATTCCATCCACTTCAAGTGTCTGTTAATAAGCTTCTCTTGGGTGTTTATATAGCTTGAGGCCTGGTTATCAGTAAACACCACAAATGATTTGGGAAATAAGTAATGTCTCCACTTCCTAAGAGACTGAACCAAAACATATAGTTCCAAATCATTAGAAGAATATTTCTTCTTTGCTTCATTTATCTTCTCACTGAAGAAGGCTACTTTCTTACCTTCTTGGCTTAACACACCCCCTACTACCATCCCACTTGCATCACACTCCAAGGTGAATAGTTGATCAAAACTAGGGAGTCTAAGGATAGGTTGTGTTGCTACTTGCTTCTTCAACATTTCAAATGCTTTCTCTATTACAGAAGTCCATCTAAACTAGGTCTTGAGACCACCCTTAATGGTTTCTATCAATGGTGCACAAATACAATTGAAATCCCTTATGAATTTTTGGTAAAACTGAGCTAATCCATGAAAGCTCTAAACTTCTATCCCTATGTTTGGTGTGGGCCAATTTAGGATAGCCTCCACCTTACTTGAGTCCATTTTTAATGACCCTTGGGATACAAAAAATCCCAAATATATACATTCTTTCTTGAAGAACTCACATTTCTCAAGGTTTATGGACAACTTCTCTTCTTGCAATCTCTTAAGCACCATCTCCACATGTTTCACATGCTCCTCTGTTGTCCTATTGAATATAAATATATCATCTAGATACACTACCACAAATACCCCTATGAATTCTTTAAGCACTTCATTCATGACCCTCATGAATGTGCTAGGGGAATTTGAGAGGCCAAATGGCATAGCTCTCCACTCATACAATCCATCCACAGTCTTAAAAATTTTCTTCCATTCATCCCCCTCTTTGATCCTAATCTGGTGGTATCCACTTTTCAAGTCTAACTTAGTGAAAAACTCCCCACCCCCCAAGATAGTCCATCAAATCCTCTACCCTAGGAATTGGAAATCTATACCTAATTGTGATCCTATTAATTTCTCTAGAATCAGTACAAAGTCTCCACTAACCACCTTTCTTGGATGATAAAACCATTGGTATGGAGCATGGGTTGATGATCTTCTTGGTTATCCCTTGATCTAACAGCTCCTACACTTGTCTAGCCACCTCTAAGTTCTGATCAAGAGTAATCTTGTATGCTGCCTTATTTTGAAATGATGCACCCAGTACAAAGTTAATCTGATGACTTATGACTCTCTTTGGAGGTAAAGTTGCAGGAATCCATCGCTAACTATATCTTTATATCTCTCGAGCAATTCTCAAATTTCCAATGGAAATGGCTCTTGTTTAGGTTTCTCTACTTCTTTAGGCTTGAGTTAAATGGAATAGCCTTCACTCCCTTCATCTCTAAGGTCATTTAGGAACTCCTTCCTACTGCTCAACATGGTACTAGGTGTCTTGGATTGTGTTTCATCTTCCTTTAACAAAGATTGAATTTTGAAAGTCCTTCCATCTTTCTTGAAGGATATTGAATTCTCCTTTCCATCATACAATGCCCCTCTGTCATATTGCCAAGGCCTTCCTAATAATAGATGGAATGCATCCATTGGAAATATATCACAAAGAAACTTATCTTTGTAGCCTTCTATAGATAACTCAACCCAAGTTTGTTCATTCACCAACACAATCTAGTCCTTGTTTAGCCATGTCACCTTATAAGGATTGTTATGAGGCATATTTGTCAACTTGATCTTATTGACAACTTCCTCTTATACTATATTGTCTGTGGAGCCTTAATCCACTATTACTTTGAAAATTTTTCCAAGAATTTTACATATTATCCTAAATAGTGCTCTCCTATGCTTGGGTTCATCCTTTACTGGTTGTCTAATCAGAACCCTTCTGAACATCAGGTTCTCTCCCATCTTTGATTCAATGTGATCAACCTCTGGAGTCTTCACACTTAGTGTATCCTCTTGATCATATGCTATCCTTTTTCCATTGTTTGAAGAAGTGGGCGTATCCGAGCACCTATATGCAGGATGACCCAATTGTCCATAATTGTAACACTTTACACTTGCAAAGTGTAAAGAAGAAACTAATGATGGTTGTGTTGATCTCCTAGATAGTATTTTTAAACTAGATGTTCATATGTAAAAGAGACCAATGCCATAATTTAATCTTTTGCATTTAATTTGTATTGAAAGTATTTGAAGATTGTATTGAAATTGGGAACAAAGATTAATGGAGTAAAATACCAACCTTACATCATAGAAGCCTGAAAATAACATTTTCTAAAGCCTGTGTTGAGTTTTGGGAAAATCTAAGGCTGGATCTGGAATGGAAACACAGAGATGAACAAAACCCAGAAATCTTTTTCCATTCTGAGATAGTTCTTATTTTCACCCTCAAGTGAAAATATGATGAACAAAAGCCTCGGATCGAAATTATGCTTTTGGATCCCAGAAGTTTGCTGAAAAGGGTATCTGGATCTGTACTTTGTTTCACTATTCCCAAACTTGTAACTCCCAAAATAGCACTTGCAAATATCTGAAAAGGAGGGGTTTTGGGGTGGCTATATATGGTCTTGCCTTAGTCAAACCCTAATTTTGGTGATCTCCACCTCCACAAATAGACGAATATAGTAGAATGTATGTGTGTGTTGCTTTTGGAAAAGCTTTAAATGTGTAATTCAAGATCTAATCCTCTAGATTAAAAACCCTAACATGAATTGGAAATGAGAAAGCAATGCATAGATTTGAATGTGATAAAGAATGAATACCAAGCCCCCAAGGGTAAAGTACTCCTACCAAACTCACAATCCATAATTTCTACCCCATGATAATGTCCTTTGAATTCTTGAAGGTTGAAAATGGTGGATCCAAGATGAAGGAAAAAAGGAAGATGTCTCGCTTTCTCCAAAGAAGATCTACAATGGCTTGTCTACAAAATGCTTGGAAATGTATTGATGCATCATCATGTCTTGTCCTTATATATCATCCTCTTTATTTCTTTCTTCATCATTATGTCAAAATCATAATTGCATCATATCCTCTTACGCTTCTTTTCCATGTCCAAATGAAGGCAAAAGAGAGTGTTTATATAGAGATCTCAATATAGACCTCCTAGGGAAATGTAAGGGACCCAAATTCAAATTTCACCTTGAATTATGGTCCAATTACAATATCAAACCAAGGAGGGGATTTATTAATCTGAATATCGGGGAAAACACTTCCACATCTGGACTTGGGGACCTATTTTAAGATTTAGAACCTTGATAGGCTCTAAATTTGAAAGCAGGGACCATCACCTAACAGGGGTCAAGGTCAACCTTGAACTTAACCTAGGTCAAGGATGACCTCAACCTTGACCTAAGTCAAGGTCAACCTCGACCTTGACCTAGGTCAGGTTTGACCTTAACCCTGAACTAAGGTTTCAGGCTGGTCACCTTGGGAAATCTATAAGATTCCTAGGTCAACTGGGGACCCAAGAAGGTGAGAAAACATATCACAATGTTAGAAAGAGGAAAAAAGGCCAAAGGGTAAGTGTGATGAATATTTAGGAGAGCCAATACATAGTTTCTACCCAAAAATATGGAATCATACAAAGGGAGATTAAGGAGGTCCTGTAGGACACTAACCCTAAATTCAGCTAGAAATGTAGAATCAAGTGCATGTGCATCCTAAATGAAAATCTAATATGAAAATGTACTAAATGAGGGTGCTAAACCTACCAAAATGTAAGTGCTTCCATTTTAAGATGATACATTTATCACCCACTTTAGCTTAGGTATGACACTACGTGAATATGCAAGCTAAAGTAAGAAAATATTGTGAAGTAAAAAGGATATAGCCAAGTCCTTGATGTGGAGATTCTACAAGAAACCATTAGTATCCACACCCTGTAATAGAAGGTTAGTGAAAATCCAAAGATCACCTAAGCCTTACTAAGATGGTTTTGAGAAATGCATAAAGCCCCTTATGCCCCACTGTTTCGGCTTACTAATTTTGGAAGGTGAAACAGGGTGATAAAGATAGATCTATATATTGGATATGTAATTTATTTAAAAATTCCTTTCCTAAAATATTTAGAAAGGTTCAAAATCTTTCTAAACCTATTTATAAGGTTATGTATCTGAGTCATGATTCTAACGCTACTAACAGCACTGAAAACGGAGCTACCAAACTCAAGTTATGATGAAAAGAGTGAATGTCTATCTAAATGCATGTAAAAGGAAATTCGAATTTGACCTAAGTAAATTCAAATGAAACCCTAAGAAAACCCTAAGGAAACCCTAAAAAAACCCTAATTTGAAGCTATAACTAAGATGAAGAACACTTACCTTCTCATTATTACCATTTCTAGAGCTTGGAATAGATGAGCAAGATGCCAAAGAGAGAGGAACATCGAGCGAGTCGCGTGGAGGTTCTGAGAAAGTGCCTAGCCAGCAGACAACCACTGCCTGAGGTAGGTTCTTGTTTTTGATGTTTTAATTGATAAATTCCTATTTTTATAGGGAAGGTTGACCCTGACCCAAAAAGATCGACCCTGACCTAGTTATTTCGACCCTAACTTTGGCAGGTAAACCATAATTGGTAAGGTCTAGTCCTTTCTAGGGATAATGTTGACCCTGACCCAAAAAGGTCAACCTAGACTAGGTCAAGTGATAATTTAAGTTATTTGATGATAGATGACTGATATGATGTTTGTTTGTGCTATAGGATCTTGTCCATCTCTGAGAGCATCCCTTTGGTGAGGTTCTATTAGTTGTCAAAGAGAACCTGTCTGAGCTACAATATGAGGATATACAGTTACTGAAAGATGTGGGATTGTACTGGGTAGAAATCCTACCATAGATGAGGTTCCATCAATCCATGATATCAACCATGATAGAAATATGGGACGAGGACACTTGTTCCTTCCATCTTCCATCATGAGAGATCACAATCACATTGGAGGATGTTTACAAGATCCTACGACTTCTAGTCCGAGGCAAGCCTGTTAGACCAAGAGTACAGTAGGTTCCACCTAAGGTGTTCGTAGATGAAGAATATTGTTTGGGATGGGTACCACAGATGTGGACCCAGTCAGATTAGATCACCTTATAATACATACTAGAAGGTCCGACACCTTTGGTACAGAAAGTGATGCTATGTATACTCTCATTGGTTGTGATACCCAATACAAAGGGTACAGTTTTCTTAGCATTATTCATTGATCTCATGCACAGGATGGATGGTTATAGAGTTGTTTTCTCATGGGGGCGCAACATGTTAGCCCATCTTTACCATGAGTTAAGTCAGCTAGTGAGATTTCAGCAGGAGAGTCTTATGGTATGCACCTTGTTACAGGTTTGGATGTTTGAGCATTATGCATGCACTCAACCACAAGGTGTTCTAGTGATAGTAGATGCAAGCACACTAAGAGCCTTTTCTTATCTACTAGAAGATGTATGGAAGTATGGGGATATCCTCTTTTGGAGGGTACACTTTGACCATATACCAAGGATGGATGTGATATGGAGACCATACTATCAGATGATAGGATGGATAGATACTCGACACTAGTTGAGACACTCCCAGCAACACAAGCTGCTAGAGGGTCCTTCTAGTCATGCAGTGATGCCATATTATTATGATAGAGTTATGAGCAAGTTAGGTTTGACATAGGGAGTCCCTCGAATAGTACCTCAATATGGGTATCCGACGAGATATTACCAAAGACCTGATGCCATATGCCAACCTATATTAGTAGATATTGTTGATAGTGATACAGATGAGATGGAGGATATAGAGGTGGACCCTGCCATATCTCATCTAGGGGTGAGAAGAGAGTATATCAGATATTGGAGTCTATAGGGGACTTATCCCATCTTCCCTGATGACTAACCTACATGTAATCTAGGTCTTTCAGAGAGGATGCACCAAGGTGGTGATACACTAGAGGAGGAGGAGGATCATAGAGATGAGGAGGAGCCCTTTCCCAAGGGAGATCCCATGGAGGAGGAGAGAGTAGAGGAGACAGTAGATGAGGGAGCATATGAGAGTAGAGGATATACCCCAGGTAGTAGTATTGGTGGGGATGATCAGGTGAACCATGTCATTCCATTGAGATCACGATGATCTCCTCGTGCACACATAAAGACACCACCACCTAGACCTATATGTGGTGAGAAAGGAGAGGGTAGTCACTCCATGCCTCCACCATCTAGATCTTTTGATGATACTCAGGAGGGAGATCCAGGTATGATTTATGTATCTGATAAAAATATTTGAAGTAAAAGTTTGGCTAGAAGTACTAAAAGATAGATATGTTTGAATTATGCAGCTAGCATAGTAGAGTGTAGGAGCTTTGTATCTAAGGTTCTGAAGGATACCTCTTTATCCTACCGACTACTAGCTAGCAAGTGAGAGTCCCTTATGGGACAGAGAGATCGTGGCTGATATGTTGAAATTTTTGCATGCATCCACCTAGAGTTGGGGTTTTGCAAAGAAAGGGAAGAGAGATTGATGGCTGACCTACAGAGAGCTCAGGAGTGCAACCATGAGATGAGAATATCAAGGAGTTGTACACAGACTACTATACCAAGATCTTCTACATCACACCACAAAGAAGAAAGAGCTAGGAACCAAAGACCCTCAGAGCATAGAGATAGAGATTGATATCCATGGTATATGTGCCATATATGTACAAAACTCTTGGATATTTATATATAAAAAAATTTCTTGTCTAGTTAGTTCTATTATTGATTACTTGTTCTTTTCATCAACACACAAAAACTTAATATAAAGAAAGAAATGAAATTAATGTATGAATGTTTTCAAATCATATAACCTATAAAGAAAACATAACCATTCTATAGGGAATACATAAATAAAAGTTGACGTATAAGGGATAATAACATTTGAGATGCATAATATTAATAGGTTCCTTAAGGGGAACACCATTCATATCAGCAATCTTATAAGCACCTAAAGTAAAATCCTCAATAACCACAAAAGGTCCAAGCCAATTAGGGATAAATTTCCCTTTTTCACCAGGTAAAGCATTAACATTTCTTCAATTTTCATATAAGACTAAATCACCTACCAAAAATGACCACTCAATCACCTTATGATTGTACTATTTTTGGAGTGATTTATGATAAGCCTTAATATGTTCCAAAGCATTTATTTGTTGTTCATCCAACATTTCTAATTCTTGCAATTGTTGTTCCTGGAAGGTATCGTTATCAATTATCACATGGAATGAAACACGTAAAGAAGTTATTTCTAATTCTAATGGCATAATATCATCAGTATCATAAACAATATTATAAGGAGAAGTACCCATGGTGGTGCGGACACTAGTCCTATAAGCCCATAAAGCATAAGTAAGTTGAGTATGCCAATCTTTTGCATGCTTATTGACTATTTTCCTTAGGATTTGTTTAATAACTTTGTTTGATGCTTCCACTTGACCATTAAATTGAGGATAGTAGGGAGTAGAAAATCTATGTTGAATATGGTATTTCTCCAAGAATTTTGTGACTTCTTTATTTTTAAAGGAAGTACTATCATCCAAAAATATCATTGAAGGAATACCAAATCGTGCAATAATATGATTAAGAATAAAATCACAAATAACATCCGTAGTAGTAGAGCGTAGAGGAATAGGCTCTACCCACTTTGTAAAGTAATCTGTAGCTGTGAGAATGAACGTATGTCCTTGAGAAGAAGCTGGTGAAATTTTTCCAACAAGATCAAATCGCCAAATTCTAAAAGGTCATGGAGCAACTTGATTATGAAGTGCATGAGAAGGAGCATGAATTAAATTACCATGTTGTTGACACTGAGGACACTTCTTAACAAATGTAAAGGAATCATGTTCCATTGTCTGCCAATAATATCCCATTCTAAGAAGTTTATTAACTAAATATTTCCCACCAAAATGTCCTCCACAAGAACCAAAATGAGCTTCTACTAAAGCTATCGGGACTTCAGTTCTTCCAAGACATCTTAATAGAAAACCATTATAAGAACATTTGTAAAGAGTATCACCCAAAATTATATATCGTGTGGTAAGCTTCCTAATACAGTTACGCATGTTCCTTGTCAATTCAGGGAATGTATTATCTTTCAAAAAGTGAAAGATATGCGAATACCATTCATCCAAATGCAAGTTACAACAATCAACATTACCTTTATTAGAAATTTCAGGTTGTTTAAGAATATTTATATTAAATTAAAAGTCTTCAGCATTATTCTCCAGACACACCAAGGAAGCTGTGCTTGCCATGGCATTTACATGTTGATTATCTTTCCTAGGTAAAGTCTGAATCGTATAAGAAGGAAATTGTGAAAGGATATCAAGAGCCAATTCTTTATATTGTGACATTTTATCATTCTTAGTCTGATAACCCCCTTTGATTTGTTCAACAAGCATTTGTGAATCCCTGTATATTTCCAAGTTTTTAATGTGAAGGGATGAAGCTACTCATAAGCCATCTATAAGAGCTTCATATTCTGCAATATTATTGGTACTGTTAGAATGAATTCAAAATAACTGAGAGGGGGAGGTGAATTAGTTATCCTCAGGTCCAGATGTGCCCATTTTAAACTTTATACCAATTTGAACAACTCAGATCTGCTCGGTAGCAATAACATAAAATAACAACATACATATGTAGTTTACTATTTAGATGTAATTAGCTTGCAAAAACTTAATAGTAAAACACAACATACACATTCACACAAGTTGACACCAGTATTTAATGTGGAAACCCAATATGGGAAAAACCACCAATAACATGTTATCAACTTTTCACTCTTCTGAAGTGAGCTATGTTAGGAGCCAATCTTGTTAAAGGTTACAAAATACATTGCTAAATGTCACCTGGTTAAAGGATTTAATCACCCTGTCAAGAGTGGCCTTGTTAGAGGACTTAGAACATTCCACCTAAATGTCACCTTGCTAAGAGGATTTAAACAATGACTGTTAGGTCAACCTGGTTAAAGGATTTTGACTGATACAATGGTTAGAAAGTAATCAACAGGTGTGATCTGATGCCTACAACTTACTTTGCAAATTCAAATCTAATTTAGCTCTAATGCTAATTCACTGAGTGGCCTCCATTATCATTTCAATCTTTAGATCTGCTTGGAAATCTGTCAAGTAATCACTCTCGCAGCTCTCTGCTTCTCTGTTCAGCCTTCTCTGCTTTGATTAATCCAATAATTCAATTAACTATGCAATCCTCTTGCATGCATACATACACATACTCTCTTCATGAATAACCCCTTGAGGTTATCTTATACCTCTTCATCTAGGTAAAATAAATCTTTTTCCGCTTAATCAAGATCGTAGATCTTAAGTTAGGTCAGATCCAACGAGTCTTTCCATCTTTACATTTAATTTATTTCTCCAAAGAAATCACTAATTGAATCTTTAATCCATGCATTAATTACGGTTACCCATGCATTTTTATAGTGTGGACCAATCGTGCTTATCCTTAATTAAATTTATATATCCCAATAAAATCAACAATGTCGGCCGGAGATCTCAAATCTCAACAATTACCAAAATACTATTGCTCGGCCAACACTAGAAATTATGCTTGACATACACTGGTTTTCTCAGCAATTTACTGGCGCTCAGTCATCACTGACTTTTCTCGGCATAAACTATTCATAGTAAACTATCATCAAAAGATAAACAACACTTTACTTTTCCAATGTGCCAACTGATCAAGTACCCTTGTGATTTCCCATAACTCAACCATTCCACTTGGTCTTCTTGCTAAATCTCCTTCATCAATCAATAGATATGGTACTCAAATAGATAGCAATAGTCTTACCAATTAAGGTTTGACATCAATGACAAAACAACAATTGTTTCCATTTTAGCTTTCCAACAATCTCCCTCTTTGGCATTGATGGCAACACTAAATAATAAAACAATGATTTTCAATCATAGTTACCATACAATCCAAAAAGTTGGCCTATGTTCCTTGATATGAAAAAATCTTCATTAATGTCTTTAGCTTCATTCTGATTCTCATCTTATAAAAATTTTCCTTCTGTTTCTGTGATCACACTAAAATCTTTCTATTTCTATTCATTTGTAGACTCCCTCTTTCATTAATCTCTCCCTCTTTGACAACAATATATTTTTCTGTAATCTCTTCCTTTTTCTCTAAGTATAGCAAACATCTCCCTATTTTAGTAAAATTCTCCCTCTTTGACAACAATGCCAAAGACATTGGCATCTTCATCATGCAGATTCTTCTGTTCTAAACTCTATATCATGTTTTTCCTTTCATCTTTGTTATGACTAATCCTCTTTTCTATCTTTGTCTGTCTTTCACAGCTTTAGGCAGCATCCTAAAGTGTGACTGCCTATGCATCAATGTGTAAAATATTCTGAATATAATATTTGATGCAACAATACCATTCTGAACTAATTATCCTCAGTTAGGGGAATCACCCCTAATTTACCTCGCAAATACTCATGAGCATCCTTGGATAGTGCCTTTGTAAATATGTCTGATAACTATTCTTTAGTATTCACATATTCCAGTCTCACTTCCTTTTTCTGAACTAGCTTCCTCAAGTAATGATACTTGATAGCTATATGATTTGTCTTAGAGTGCATCACAGGGTTCTTAGAAATATTAATGGTGCTTGTGTTATTACAATAAATGACAACTGGTTCTATGATCTCTTCTTTCATACCTTTCAGTAGTATCTTCAACCACACAATATTAGAACAATTAAGTGCTGCTGCCACATACTCAGCTTCAGCTATAGATTGTGAGGTGCAATTATGTTTCTTGCTTGTCCATAAAACCAATCTTTTTCCCAAAATAAATTCTCCACCTGTGGTGCTTTTCCTGTCATCTATATTTCCATCCCAATCAGAATCAGTGTAAAATCTAAGCTCAAACTTATAATTCCTTTTGTAATACAGATCATATTCATCTATTCCTTTCAAATATCTCAGAATTCTTTTTACTGCAATCATATGAGTTTCCTTGGGATTGGCAGAAAATCCCACAACAATACCAACAACCAATGCAATATCAGGTCTGTTGTGCACAGCATATTGCAGCTTTCCAATCATTGATCTGTAAAGGGTTTGATTCACTTCTTTTGTATCATCATTCTTTGTTAACTTTGGTCTAGTAGCCATGGGTGTACTCACTGGTTTTTAATCTTCCATTCCAAAATTTTTTAGTATCTCCTTGACATATTTTGATTGAATAAATAGATACCATTCTTCATCTGATATATTTGTAAGCCAACAAATTTTTTATCTCACCAAGCATAGACATCTCAAATTTAGTTTGCATCTCTTTTGTAAATGCTTGGCATAACACATCTTGTCCACTAAATATAATGTCATCAAAAAAAAATTCAGCCAGTAAAGTAACTTTACTTTGCTCTATCTTCAAATATAGATTCTTGTTGTCATTGGTTCTTGCAAAATCCAATATTTACCAAATAATTGTGCAATCTCTAATACCATGCTCTTGGTGCTTGCTTCAATCCATATAGTGATTTTTGTAATGTGAAAACCATGTTCCTCTTACTTGGGTCTACAAATCCATTTTATTGTTCAATGTACACTTCTTCTAATATTCCATTTAGAAATGCTAACTTCACATCCATCTGATAAACTTTAAAACCTCTATAGGGTGAATATGCAAGTAATGTTCTTACTCCTTCCAATCTTGCAACTCAGGCAAATGTTTCTCCATAATCAATTCCTTCCTCTTGTGCAGAACCCTTGCATACTAGTCTATCTTTGTTTCTTGTTACCTCTCCATGTTCATTCAGCTTATTTATGAATACCCACTTAGTACCAATTACATTCTTGTCATTCAGCCTAGGTACTAGTTTCCAAGTCTTATTATTCTCAATCTGTTCAATTTCTTCATTCATGGCTTGAATCTAGTCTTCATTGTCTAAATCATCTTTTACTATTTTAGGCTCAAAATCACATAGCAAGCATGTATCTTCTCTCAACTTACTTCTTGTCATAACTACAGAATCCTTGATCCTATGATTTGATCAGGTTTATGGTTCCTCCTCACATACTTTACTAGAGTAGGCTCTTGTCTTGCTTCAGATTCATTATTCTCATTCAATTCAGGTTAATTTTGTGACTTGGCATCTCCATCAAATAGCTTGGCAATTACCTCCTATTGCTCGCCATCCTCATTCTGTGACTTGGAAGGTGCTAGCTGTTGCTCAGAAACCTCATTCTCAGGTTCAAGTAATGTATTAGAATCTTGCCCATCCATATAGACAAATGATTTGTAACTCTTAGGTTCCTGTGTGCTTGCAGCTTCATTTCTTTCTGCATACTCGTCAATTCTAATATTTGCACTTTCCACAATTTTGTTAGTATTAGAATTCAAAAACTTATATGCTTTACTTTTCATTGAATAACCAATAAATATGCCTTCCTCACCTTTAGCATCAATTTTTCCATTTTTTTTATCATTCAGTATGAAACATTTTCTTCCAAAAACTTTGAAATATTTTACATTAGGTGTATATCCATACCAAAGCTCATAAGGTGTAGTAGTAGTACCTTTCTTGACCTGTATTCTGTTTAGGGTATAAATTGTTGTACTTACAGCTTCTCTCCAATATTTTTGTGCAATATTTTTCTCCATCATTAGTGTTCTTGCACAATCCATGATAGATCTATTTCTTCTCTCAGCAATACCATTCTATGGTGGTGTTCTTGGTGCGAACATCTATCTTTTTATCCCTCGGTCATTGCAGAACCTATTAAACTCATTAGAAATAAACTCACCTCCTCTGTCAGATCTCAAACATTACATACTTTTACATGTCTCATTTACAACTTTTTCCAAGTACCACTTAAATAACTGGAATGCATCAAATTTTTCTTTAAGAAACATAACAGTCATCATTCTTGAGTAATCATCAACAAATAGAATGAAATATCTATCTCCACATTAAATTTTCTCACTAATGGGACGACAAAGGTCAGTATGAACTAATCCCAGAATTTCTTCAGAAGTATGGTTCTTGCTCTTGAAGCTAGATTTAGTCATATTTCCTAATTGACATTGCTAACAAAATCCACTCTCAGGTTTCTTTAACTTAGGTAGCCCTCTAACCTTTTTCAATTTTCTTATGCTTACCAAGTTATCAAAGTTTACATGACACAACCTTTTATGCCATAACCAAACATCATTATATTGTGCAAACAAGCATATCTCATCAACTAAATCTAGATAAAACAAGTTACCTTTAGTCTTCTCGCCACTTCCAACTAGTTCTCCAGTGACATCATAAATCTTTGCCTTCTTGTGATGGAATTCAACTCTGTAACCAGAAGTATTCAGTTGTACAACACTCAATAAATTATAGTTAAGATTATCAACCCAATATGCTTTGTCACATATTATCTTGTCACTCAATTTAATTGATCATTTCACTTTAAAAAGACATGGTGCATCATTACCAAATTTAACATAACCACCATTACACTGATCTAGGGTCTCAAATTTATCTTTATCACCAGTCATGTGATGTGAACAACCACTGTCAATAATCCAATGATCACATTTACTCATTGTATAGTCAAAAAATGGAAGCACTTCCATGGTAGATAGGTTTAGCCTTCCGAGTAAGTGGTTTGGGGTCATATCAAGCACCTTGAATGGGTTCCTAATCTAGACCTGGCTTTCCCCCTATTATGTCCCTCTTTCCACTTCTTTCCAGCCTGATTTTTGCATTCTAGATTGTAGACCTGAGATTCTGGACTTCAAGGTCAGGGTCAACCTTTTGGGTCTATGTCGACCTTGACCCTGACCTACGTCAAGGTCGACCTTGACCCTGACCTACGTCAAGGTCGACCTTGACCCTGACCTAGGTCAAGTTCAACCTCGACCCTGACCCAGGGTTCAAACTTCAGGGTCTTGCAGTTTCCAAATGTCAGTCTTTGCAAAAGTTATTTCTCGCTTTCGGGTCGGCTGTTTCGGGTTCCAAAGAATCAATTCTTAAATTATATTTAATATAGGTCCTCTCCTAGGGGAAAAGGCTTTAATGGGAATTTAATTATCCTATGTTAGCCTCCTTAGAAGATTGTGCCCTAATTTCGTATAAAAGGGAGCTTTTCTCCTCTCATTTTCTCTGAGTCTTCTAATCATGATCAAGCATTCTCAAACTATCTTCAAGTGTGATTCAAGCAAGCTAAGGAGCAAGATTTCAAGCAAGAATTCATCCATTCAAGCATACATTTTCATGAAGGAGATCCATTGGAGGCCATTGAAGGATTCAAGCTACATAGTGCCCTTTTTGGTGTTCTCTCCATCCATTTTCTTCCAAGCCTCTTCATAATGAAGAACCCATTCAAGATTTGATGTTGGAGATCTACAAGTAATTGATTGAAGACATCCCATATTATAAATTCTAGATCCATTGGTGCATATACTTGTGGATTGAAGGATTCAAATCCTCCATAAGGACTTTTACAAGCAAGGTGAATTTATGCATTTACTTTGTTTATTTCTGTAATTTCAATTACATATATTTGAGGTTAATTCCAAAATTGGGGTTTGAAAAAGGAAAACCCCTCCCCCACAACAAACAAACCTCTTTTTCTTGTAGGTACAGGTTTGGGATTGCAGATTTGGACTCAGATCTGGATACCCTTTTCGGCAAACTTTCAGGATCCACAAACAGATTTTCTGTCAGACCTATGCAGGTCAAGGTTGACATTATTGGGTCAAGGTCAATCTCACCCTTGACCTAGGTCAAGGTTGACCTCACCCCTGACCTAGGTTAGAATCAACATTTCAGGGTCAGTGGTGACATTTGTGGGTCAAGGTCGACCTTTTTCATAAGACAATGTTGGATCATAAAACAATTTCTGGGTTTTGTTTGTCTCTACGTTGTAGTTCCGGATCATACTTCAATTTTTCCAGAAATAGAGTACAAACATCAAAAAATAGCATTCTTTTATTTGCAATATTTTAAGGTTAGTACTTTTCTCCTATTCATTTCAATCTTTCTAAATCTATCACACATACATTCCTTTCCATAATACAGGGAATTTAAGACTTTCCTCTTTTCTCTCATTTCCAAATGATTGATTCATTTGTGCATTGATCCTTTTTGGGTTGATCAATTTGGATCTTTCCTTTGTGCATCTTGGGATAGAAGAAGAATATCTTATCTTTCCCCCATAGATTTCAAATGTTACATTTCTTATGTTACACATTGTTATATGTTACATTTTATATGTTACATTTTATATGTTACACTCATATGAGAAATTAATGCATTTTTCTCACCATCATCAGAATCATCTTTCCTAGCAACATACACAACTTCTATATCATTTTCATCAGATTTGTCAGAATCATTATCAGAAGCTTCTTCAGCTATATAGATAGATTTATTACCTTTGTCTTTGTATTCCTTATACTTTTTGAAGTCTTGGTCATCCTTTCTGTCTTTGTACTTGTTGTCTCTTCTTTTATCTTTGTCATTCTTATCAGGACATCTAGTAGTAATATGACCAACTTTGTTACATGAAAAACAACTGATAGGAGGTTTACCTTTGAATTTTCCTTTTCCTCTAGATAGTCTTCTTTCCATAAGTGCTTCAAGTTCTTCCAGATCATCATCAATAGTGTCATTATCACTGTTCACACATTTCTTTCCTTTCTTTGATTTACATTAAGGACCAACTAGGATCTGAATGCAGATTCAATATCTCGTGGAGTTTAGTTGTCAAAATTTGACATCTCAAATGCAGTAAGTCTTCCTACCAGACCTTCCAAAGTCAAATTATTATTGGGAGTACATCTTAACTCTTGAATCACAGAGACTCTAATAGCATATATAGGAAGAAGTGTTCTTAGTACCTTGCTCATAATGGTGTTATCACAAAAGGTTCCTTTAGCTCCTCTAATAGCATTTACAACTTCCTTTATCCTACCATAATATTGAACTATATTTTCTCCTTCTTGCATTTTCATTTCATCAAACTTACCTCTTAAACTTTTAGATTTGGATCTCAGTACATTTGCATCACCTCCATAGATGGTTGCAAGGACATCCCACATTTGCTTTGCATTTGTAAAATTATTTATGTCTTCAAACTCATGATAGTTCAGAGATGATGCAATCTCCAACATTGCTTGATTGTGTTCCTTCTTTTCTCTTAACTGTGTAGCTGTGGCAAGTGTAGTGGGGGATACATAATCATGTTCAACATATTGCTTAGTAGCATCACCAATACCAGCCAGATGCAACTTCATCAAACTCTGCCATGCAGGGAAATTATCTTTGTTCAACTTTGGTACATCCTTTTTATACATCTTGATCTTTCACTCCAAGTACCTTCAAACTATTTTCAAGAGACCAAATCTCTGATACCAATTGTTAGAATGAATTTAGAATAACTAAGAGGGGAGTAAATCAGTTATCCTCAAGTCTAGATGTGCCCATTTTAAACTTTATACCAATTTGAAAAACTCATATCTACTCAAAATCAATAACATAAAATAGCAACATACATATTCAATTTACTGTTCAGATGTAATCAGCTTGCAGAAACTTAACAGTAAAACACAACATACATATTCACACAAGTTGACACCAGTATTTAACATGGAAACCCAATATGGGAAAAACCACCAATAACATGTTATCAACTTTTCACTCTTCTGAAGTGAGCTCTGTTAGGATCCAACCCTATTAAAGGTTACAAAACACATTGCTAAATGTGACCTGGTTAAAGGATTTAATCACCCTGTCAGGAGTGGCCTTGTTAGAGAACTTAGAACATTCCACCTGAATGTCACCTTGCTAAATGAATTTATACAATGACTATTAGGTCAACCTGGTTAAAGGATTTTGACTAATACAATGGTTATAAATTAATCAATAGGTGTGATTTTATACATACAACTTATTTTGCAATTCCAGATCCAATTCAGCTCTAATGCTAATTCACTGAGTGGCCTCCGTTCTCATTTCAATCTTCAGATCTACCTAGAAGTCCATCAATAAATCACTCTTGCAGCTCTTTTCTTCTTTGTTCAACCTTCTCTACTTTTATTAAGCCAATCACTCAATTAACTATGCAATCCTCTTGCATACATACATACACATACTCTCTTCATGAATAACCCCTTGATGTTATCTTATACCTCTTCATCTAGGTAAAATAAATATTTTTCCACTTAATCAAGATCACAGATCTTAAGTTAGGTCATCTCCAATGGATGTTTCCATCTTTTGTAGGTCAAAAAGATTTTGATTAATTTTTTTTTCTCAAAGTAACATGTAAAGTGTCGAGTTGTATATTGAATCTTGAACCTTGAACTCAATGTTCAAAGTTCAACATCCCATTTACCACTGTGCAAGTTCGTGCTTGTCTTCTCAATCAGTAAGTTTTGCAAGCCCACGTCAGATGTGTAATGTAATATTGAACTATGAACCTTGAACTCACTAGTTCAAAGTTCAACTTCCCATTTTACATTTTTCATTCCTTCTTTAGCCTGCGTCTTTTTCTGTCTCAGTGTCACGTTTTTCAAGATCTTGAATCTTGAACCATAACTTATTGTGTTCATAATTCATTTTCCCCTCACACGTCATGCATCAGTTCATCATATTTATTATCTATATGAATTCATTTTAAAAAGGCATGTGAGATCTCAAACCTTGAACTTGGTGCATCATAGTTCAAAGTTCAAGATTCAGAAATGCAATAATGATTGGACACACTCGACATGTGCCAAACTTCACTCGCATTTATGAAATTGATTTTTGAAAAGATGGGGAGTGCCATCAACTCAACTAAAATTATATTTTGCCCAAGTAAGCAAGAAATGTGATGGGACATGGCTAGCTATTGGCGGTGGGAATCATTTATTCAAGGCAAGTAATCATAATTACTAAAAACAAGCGATTTAAATGTATGTATTAAGCTTTCCCTTCTTTGCCATTTCTATTTTCACTTTCTGTTGGAAAGCTAGATGGGACTAAAGATCATTGAAGGTTTTTCTTTGCAAGAGGAAGTGTTGGCATCGGTGAGTCTCAAAGTATTTTCTCTCATTTTCCTTTCTGATTTTTAAGAATTGCATGTTGTAGGAAAGGAAATTTCTATTGCTTCATATCTTTTTCCCGAATCAATAGTGCTAGGAGTTATCATGAGTAGTTTTGGTAAGTCCACCCTACAT
Source organism: Thuja plicata (assembly GCA_018584345.1). Classification (NCBI taxonomy): domain Eukaryota; kingdom Viridiplantae; phylum Streptophyta; class Pinopsida; order Cupressales; family Cupressaceae; genus Thuja; species Thuja plicata. Next base: position 1,587,884 of record MU227896.1, read on the forward strand.
GCCATATTTGTAAAAGAGAACAAGTGTTCTCCTATAAGTACTTGTTTACCAGAGATGAGAGATACGGTTCTTGTCGACAACAACATTGAATAGATTGTTCACAGACTTAGAAATGCCAAAGCTGAGACTATATCAGCCAAGATCGTTGAAAGCGGTTTGTTGAAGGCTGCTAGTTTTCCTAAAGTGACTCCATGCCCAGAATTGGTGATGGAGTGTAGAAACATGTATGACAGGGTAAATAAATGTATCTACCTTCCTTCTAGAGAAATGTTGGTGTCTGTGAACTAACAAACAATAATGGTGGCCCTAAGAATTCACCCCGTAGAGACTTATGTCACCTGTGATTTTGAAAAAGCTAAAGAAGATTTTCTCTACAATTTCAAGGATTATAGTAACAATATAGCCAGAGACTGGTTATCCAAAGCTGAAAGAGGAGGTTCTAGACTTCCCAAGCCTCTGAAAAAGGACAATTTGGTAAGAGAGGTAATATATATTATTTTCATGCTGAACAGATTGAGGGGAAAAGCTAACGACATAATGTGGGAGGACTAGGTGTACATCCTCATTCAAACCATTCTGACGGATGGAAAATATGTCGACTAGGCTAAAGTAATAGCGGCAAAGCTAGATGAAGAACTATCCTAGTCTGCAGAAGCCTCTAATTTCTATATGTCCTCATATCTATTTTATGCTCTAGCCATCTGTAGAAACTGTGAGGGTCTGCCTCATCAACCGTGGAGAGATGACATGATGATCTACGAATACCATTCTTATCTGCAGAAGGAGAAGAACCTAAGAAATTTTTGAAGGGTGCAAGATACGTTCTTAGCCAAGCTTGTCTTTGAGCTAAGAAGAAGAATAAATTGCAAAATGTCTGAAGAGGCTATGGAGTTGATTAAGGCTTATGGTAGTTTCTTTGTTCAATTCCCCACCTTTAGCTATTTAAGGGTAGGAGGCTTTAGTGGTGAACCTGTGAAACTCCCACGCTATTGTCTAGATAAGTACAATCTATTGGAAATATGTAGGAAAATTATCCAGGTTAGATTAAAATTCAAGCTTAAAATAGGAGTGGGTTCATTCTTTCCTATTGATTTGGGACACTATTGCTTTAGATTAACACATGGTATGTCTTCTCCTGATACCGAACTGAAATTATTCAATCTCCCTTATTATCAAAGTTGCAAATATTTTGACAGCAAGAAATTTGTGGTGAACCATTTCAAAATAGATGCCACCTTCCTACATCAGCTGAGTTTGGAAGACTATTGGGCTGACTGCATTGATGAATTTGAGGTTGTGAAAAGAATGCATTCCCGATTTTCACTGGATCAGATTATTACCCTGCGATTGCCCTTTAAAATTAAAGGGCTTGGTACTAATATAGAAGAGGATGTGATAGAAGCTGAATGTGCAAAACAAAATAGCAAAGCAGTGGCCAGGAAAATAGATTGGGGAAGAGAGGAGGTAGATGATTTGAATGCTATTTTTGAAAGTGTGTTCAGAAGAATAGACAAGTGGTTGAAGGAAATAAGCAAGAAGAAGAAATAGGAAATTCCTGTCTCAATAACCAGGAAGAGTATAAGAATTTTGAAACTTACCACTTCTCCCACTATTACTAATGAAAATGAGGAATGGCTTTCTGTAGGTGAATCCAAAACCAGAATTGAAGATCATACTGAAAGGGGAGAAACAATCCCTATACAATCCCTAAGGATTACAAGAACCAGGAGAAAAACACAAGAAAAGGAAGAATTGATCCCCTGCATTACAGTTGACTCTAAATAGGAAGAGAGTGGAAAAAAACCTAAGAAAAAGGTTAAAATGGATAAGAGTCTAGCAAGCCCTCCAAAGATTCAAATAGCAAGGGAAGACCACCAAAACTTGTCAGTATCAACCCCTTCCACTGATGCTCCTACACCAAAGAGTCCCAACTAGTTTTATCTTTTGGTTAATAAGAAAAGGAGAATTGTTCCAATATCGGCTCCTATTAGAGATATGGTTAGCAAATATCTTGGGAAAACCCCAAGAGGTAAGAAGACAAAGGTAGAAGCCATGGTCGATGTGGATACTAAGATAGGACACTAGATGGCAGAGATATTCAAACCAAACTCAGATAAAACCAGTGATGAGGTTACAAAAAGTGATTTCCATGTAGAAAAGATAGATCTGGGCATGTCCACCAGGGCCATTGACTTAAAAATCTTTGATTCAGCCAATAAGAAAATTAGTCACCGAGTGAAAAAGGACACTGAGGATAAAATCAAACTAAAGTAGACCCTTTGTGAAATGGAAAAGTATATTCAGTGGCTTCATAATCCTCTGCCTCAGCCTCTGACAATGGTCCCTTTTGATTTGGATGTAAAGTCCCCTGAAATTCAGAAATTCTTGGACTAGGTACACAAGGACAGATCAATATCAACAACCTTCTTCAAATGGATGGATAAGGTAAATGAAGAAATTACTAGGTTTGCTAGTGATTTTGATAATGTGATGACAAAAGATAAACAATTACTAAATGTAGTAGAAAATGATGTGGAGTTGTGGAAAAAGAAAAGAGGGGAATTAGAAATTGAGATGCATAATATGGAGAACATTTATACCTATGGTATAAATAAGTTTAATTGTGAAAAGGCAGTGCCTAGAATGGATGAAAATTCACTATTCATGGTCAAAGTGAATTTGGAATGGGAAAGTTCATTATATGAATAGGCGATAGAAGAGTCATCTCAAATAATTGAAGCCCAAATCAACCCAAGAGACACCTTACTAGCGCAAAATGAATGTACAGGGAAGATCATCGGACTAGAGAATGAAGCCAGTGGTGAAATGTCTAAGGTGTTTCCCTACTTCCATAAAAAGTTGGAAAACTTGAAAGCTGCCAAAGAAATTAGGATGATAGATCATTTGATCCTAGCTCATGTGGAATTAGCGATGGTCTACAATGATGAACATCTGAAGGTGATTGCAAACAAAACCCAGCAGATGCAGTGCTTCAAAGATGTTTGGCTGCAAAGGTTTAAAGCAGCTTCCAAACCAAACCAAAAGCTGAGGCAGAATTTCTCTGTGGCGTTCGAGGAATGGAAGACAATGAAGAATGCCAAAAACACCAATGCTAGAGCTACAGTGGGCCAATCAGCCAATTATTTCTCTAAGTAGTTTTCTATTTTAGTTTGTTTTCAAAGTTCCTTCTATTTTTGAGGTAGTTAGTTTTAAAAACTGAATTAAGCCATGCGTGGCTATATATGATATTTTGGATGACCAAGTGAGGGTCGGTTCTTTTGCAAAAGAAACTCAATTTTACTATCAGTTCTATTTTCTTAAGTTCTTCATGTGGTGATGATACTGGATATTTTCAAATATATGAATATATATTATTAGTTGGTAATATAAGCATATTTTATCATTTTTGTGGATCTATTGGTCTATTGAAATGCATGGTTTTGATTTCAGTTGGAGTTGAATGAACATGATGTTATGATCTATTGAAATATATTTTGGATTTAATCAGTAATCTTTCAAGATTTATTATCTTTATGAATCGGCCTTTCTTTGTTATTTTTCTGATTAAGGTTCAAGTCAGTTGGCTCATATATCTTATTGATCTTCAAATTCTCAGAATAGTTAATCAATTATCTATGGTGATGTAAATCGAAGGCTTTCGTGCTTTCTGGTCAAAAGTATACTTCAAAAATAGATGTTTCTGAATAAAAGGTTTTATTGAAAATTATTCTTGTTTAAGGAAGCTACGCCTTTGAATGTAGAGAGTGTGGTTGTGAGTGACTCACTCAATTGTTAGTGCATTTCTTTCCTTTGGTGTTCAGGCTTTAAAATTCTTTGATAGTTATATTTCAAGAAGGAAAATCTGTTCAGTAACAAATTTTTGGCAACTCCGCTGGGGAGCATGTTTAAAAAGACCAGTATGTATTTTTGTTTCCAAGTGAGAGAAGATCACGATATTTCCTGTTGATGTGATACCTGGTGAAGAAGAAATTCCCCCTATCCTTCAGCCTGACTTACACTTTTTAGATACTCAAGAAGACATTATTTTTGATTTAGCTATTTTGGCTTGGAATGTAAGGGAAAGTGATCAGCAATATCAGTAGGTTCGATTGGTGATAGAGGAGGAAGAAGAGATTTGGGAGTGGTTGAGAGGACTTCCCATAGCACAAGAAGCTGCAGTGGTGGATAGAGCAGCTCAAGACCCACAAAGACCTTAAACCTCGATTCTTTTCCTTATACCAGGTCCCAGAGGAGAGAAGGTATCTTTGATAAGTTTTATCAAGATTTGCAAAAATTTTGCTTTCCTATTACCTTTACCCCTAAGAAGAAAGAAAAAAGTAGGCCTTCCTCTCCCCCTAAAGTTTCCCCTAAAGCATCTTCAAGTCAATACAATTGGCAGGCTTTAACATTGTCTGGTACTCAAATTCCCCCCATTGTAACCATCTTCCCGACTTCAATCATGGCCTAGCCTGGGGGAGTGGCAGTAGGTCCTCTAAATGTAGGAGGAAACCATCCCTTCCCAAAAGGGGCTAGAGATGTATTACCTAAATTTTATGGCAATGGGTTTCTGTAGATGACCATTTGAATGGTTTCAATACTACTTATGGGATTTTAGCTGTCCAACATGAAGATGTTGCAATTAGGTTATTTGTACAAACCCATGTCAAATCTGCTGCTGACTAGTTTTACCATTTTCTGAATGGTCATATTACCAATTGGAACTCAATGAAAATGGCCTTTGAAGCTCATTTTAAATATGTTGAAGATGAACACTCCCTCTTGCTCCAATTGTCCCAATTAAAGAAGGAGATGCATGAGCCTATGAGGGAATCCATGGCCAAATTCAACAAGATCCTATATCAGATCCCTAATGCTAAAAGACCGAATGGTGAAAATCAAAATGGCTTCTTTTCAATGTAATGCCTCCTAACATAAGCTATCAATTGAGATGAGATAGGGTGGCTGGTATAGCTATAGCCCAAAACCTTGTAGTAGAACTGTAACGCCCCGCCAGGAAACCCGAGAGGACAATACATAAAATATCTATAAGATGCAAGTAATTATTTTTTTATTTTTTATTTTTTTGTTTAACTAGAATAATATTCATCATTGTACTTCATATCTCTAAAATAAATAAATAAAATACTTTTCTACAACTTGAGTGCAAGATTTATTCAACTTAAGTCCTCACAGGTTCCCTAATGTCGCTACTAAAGCAACATTATTTAAACTATTTACATGCATAAGATATCCATTTAATTATGAGCTTAAAAGATCTACATTAATTTTAATGCACCAAGGTAAATTTTCCAAACTTGTTTCTTTCATTAAACATAAGTTAATTGTCTAACATCATCATTCCTTTTATCAACTGATGCCATTAGATCATATTGTTTTTATAAATATCTATTATCCTTTGTACCACCTCCCTCTAAACATTTATGCAAGACATTAGTATTAATAAGGTAAACATTATGCTAGGTACTTCATTAACCCATAAACATGAACCAACCATTACCATTACTATCAAGTTACTATCTTGTTTCACTATTTCATAACTAATCATTTATTAATAATTCCAATCACTAACCTACTATTTATCAACAATTTCCTTTGATCCTTTTATCAAGAAAGAATACATTATTGTTGCAATACATCATTAAATATAACTATATCTAATATTATTTCCTTTATATATGAACAACATAAGAGAATAGGATGAATAACATAAACACTTTATTTTAATGCTAATAACATGTCCAATATATCATATATTCTT
>MU227896.1:1597118-1644875 GCA_018584345.1 Thuja plicata
CTCCTCAATACATACATAGAGATAAATACATACAAAAATTATACCTTTAGACAGTATGTCTAATATTAAAATCCTTGGGTACTGGTTTATGAAATCATTGTAAACAAACTATAGGAATAGATCAAACGAGTATCATGAGCAACTTAAGTTGTAAGAAAACATCGAAACATCTTACTTCGTTCAAAAAAACACAAAACTTATTTTAGAGTTAGAGGGGTATTACAAGAACTGGAGGATGACCTCATAACGGCAAGAAAATGGAGAAGAGATGTACAAACATCGACAAATCAAGCCTCTAATTTTGGCTCTAGTGATCCAGTAGTACAGAGATTAGTTAATGATATGATTTCCCTAAAGAGACAGATGCCAAAATCCTCTCCTACGCCATACCAAGATGTTCCTCGCAGATATCCAAGTCAGGGGATAGGAAATTATAGGAAATCATTGAATGCTCTGCCAGTTCAGCAAAGACTACAAATTGAGCCCCCTCTTGTAAAAGGAAATATGTGTATTTTTCATTTGACTGATGAACATGATGGAGATTCATGTCCTGAGATGGTGCAATACAAACAGCTAGAAGCTAACAAAGAAAGTATTCAGGAGATCCCTGCTGATGAAGAAAACTCCAGAGGACCTGGCAACTCTGTAAGTTACTGCCTAGAGTATGAGTCTGATTCTGATCATGGTGGTGACATTTTAATTACTCTAGAGGAACCTTCTTGCTTTGTGCTCACCAGGGGTCAACAAGGTAGAAAAAGTACCAATCGAGTCTCGCATCCATTTCAAAATAAAAGAGAAAAGGAGCATGTGAATACAAGTGGTAGCTCAAAGATGGACGAAAAATTAGGACCAGAGGTAAAGACTAAAAAAATAAGACCCTGATTCTTCCTTTGATTTTGTTGATTTTTGTAAATCTTCCGAGATTCAGATTTTTCCTGTTGAATATTTGAAGTTAAATCCCAATGAGTTGGATAAATTAGTGAATTTGGTAAAAGGATCAGCTCCTGAAATTATAGCAAATCAAACAAATAATGTGTCTACTCATGAAACTCCTGTAAACTAGAATTCAATTTCCCCTAAAAATGTTCAAACTATCCTTAGTCAGGAATCCTCAGAACCTGCTCAATTTTTAGGTAAACCAGAACCTTTCTATGTATCTCTATTCATGCATGGTCATAAACTTAGTAACTGCATCATAGACTCAAGGGCATCAGACAATCTAATGCCTTCATCTATAGAAAAAGCCCTAAATTTTCCCCTAACAAAGACCTTTGGCAAATGTTACTCGATGGATTCTAAACAAGTCCCATTACTTGGTCAAATCAAAGATGCTCAAGTTTCGTTAGCCGCCTATCCCAATAAAAGACTAAAGTTAACCATCCTTGTGACTGACATACCTGCTAGATATGGTATGCTCTTAAGTCGAACCTTCTACTGGGACTTAGAAGGAGAAATTAAATTAGATTGGTCACAAGAAATAATTCCCATTGGCAATCATAAGGTAATATTACAACCTAAGATCAAGTCAAAGTATACTATCTTCCCATCTGAAGATCCCAGAGCTCAGATCTTATATCAAGAAATAGATTTTGCTAATTATGTGATCTTACCTGAAGAAGATGTTGCAGAGTTGAAACTTCACAGAAATGAATGATTTTGGATTCTTGAGTTTGACGGGAGCTGCTCCTCTACAGGTTTAGGTAAAGGGGTAGTTTTGATATCTCTTGTTGCTGAGAAGTTTCCTTTTGCTTTTAAACTAGAATTCGAGAATACAAATAACACTACTGAATACGAAGCATTGCTGCTCAGTATTCAAGAACTGAAGAGGAAAGGTATCAAAATCATGAAAGCTAAAGGGGATGTTGAGTTAATCATGAAGAAAGTGAGAGGAATATATGCAGTAAGGAATGAGCAGATGAATCATTATAGAAATAGGGTTTGGGATGAAATTGAGGGTTTTGAGGCATTTGCAATTGAGACAGTCCCTAGAGAGTTAAATTCTAGAGAAGACATACTTTCCGGTTCTGTAGCATTACTCATTCCCCATCCTGATTTTAACAATAATTAGTATACTATAGAGCTAGTTCACCAACCTAGCATGCCAGACAATCCTAATTCTTGGAAAGTCTTCAGTGACGATGCCCATGTGTTGACATTTTTATAGGGTATTGAAAAATTCTCCTCAGTATTTTTTGAAGATTCATAATTCAAGTGTCAGGAGTTTTGTACAGATGAATAGGTGAACAAAAGGGTAGATATTGTGAAATTGAAGGGAAATCATATCCCTAAGGTCCTCGTAACAATGGAGAGTTTGTTTGACCGTGGTGATTGTTTTATCGGTCAAATTGAAGAGACCAGTGGTAAGAAATCTGGTGATTTTGAGAAAATAAATATAGGTAGTGATGAAAATCCCAAATATGTGAACCTAGGCACTTATAATCTGGAAGAAAAAGTTATGTTCAAGAAATTATTGAAAGATTTCAAAGACATGTTTTCCTGGTCATACAAAGACTTGAAAGATTTAAAAAATGGACAGTTTCAACATTGCATCCCATTGAAACCTGGCGCCAAGCCTTTCAGGAAAAAACTAAGGAATTATAACCCTAGGGTCTTTGATGCCATTTTTAGAGAAGTGGACAAAATGCTGAGTGCTAGAATAATCTACCCAATTCACCTTTCTACTTGGGCCGCGAACATAGTACCAGTTTGCAAGAAAAATGGCAAAATCAAAATCTATGTAGATTTTAGAAACTTGAACCAAGCCAGCCTGAAAGATAACTTTTCTCTTCCCAACATGGACCACATTTTGCAGATGGTTTCAAGTTTCAAAATGATGTCAATGCTAGATGGTTTTTTAGGGTACAACCAAATCATTGTAAACCCTACCAATCAACATAAAATGCCATTTACTACTCCTTGGGGTACATTCACATATAATCAAATGCCATTTGGTTTGATTAATGCAGGAGCCACCTTTCAGCGTGCCATGAATTCCTCTTTTGGTCACCTGCTGAACAAGATAATTGTAGTATACCTTGATGACTTGACCATTTTCTCTCATAAGAGGAAGAAACATGCAAAATATTTGAAGCTCATTCTGTAAGAGTGTAGAAATCAAGGGATATCACTAAATCCCAAGAAATTTGTCTTCTGTGTGACGAAGGGAAAGTTATTGGGTCATATAGTCTCAAGGGAGGGAATTAAGATCGACCCTGAAAGGGTCTGAGCAATACAACAATTATGTTTTCCCTCTAACAAGAATGGAATAAGATCTTTCTTGGGGCAAATTAACTTCTTGAGAAGATTTGTACCTAAATTCTCATAAATGAATAGGCCTATGGTAAACTTGTTAAGTGAAAAACAAAGTTTCAAATGGTCTGAAGAGGCCAAGAAATCTTTTGATGAAGTAAAGAAGGCGATTTCTCAAGCTCCGGTTCTGGCTCACCTGGATTTCCACAAAGATTATATAATACACTATTATGCCTCAGAACATACCCTATCTAGTGTCCTATTGCAAAAAAACAAAGCGGGTGAAGATGTCCCCATTTCCTTCATGAGTGTGTCATTGAAGAAACATGAGCTAAAGTACTCTCCCATGGAAAAGCAAGCTTTTGCAGTGGTAAAAGTTGTCGAGAAGTTTTGATATTATATCCTTCATTCGCACTCCACCGTCTATGTCCTGAATTCAGCTGTCAAGAGTATTCTAACTTAGCAGGAGGTGTCTATGAATAATAGGGCAACATGGGTAGCCAAAGTGCAAGAGTTTGATTTAGAAATAAAACCTACCAAATTAGTAAGGGGTTAGGGACTCTGTAAGTTGATTGCAAAAAATGAAGAAGAATTAGAAGATAATATTCCCTTGTCTATGTTTACTAGATTGAAAGATGCATGGTTCTCAAATGTGGCCTTTTATTTGACGTATGGAGAATGTCTAGATCACCTCACTGCAAAAGAGAAAAGGAATTTGAAATTAAAAGTAGTTAAGTATGTTATCTTTGATGATGTATTATACAAACAAGGCTTAGATGGAATGTTCCTCCAATGTGTCAATGAAGATCAGCAAAAGAAACTGCTTCAATCCTTTCACAATGAAGCTTGCGGTGGACACTTCTCCTCCTTAGTAACAATATTCAAGATACTGAGGAACTATTACTATTGGCCCAGAATGTTCAAAGATGCTTACAAGTGGGTAGCATAGTGCAAAAATGTAAGCTATTCTTTGGAAAACCTTATTTGGTAGCCTTACCATTAAGGCCTGTGGTTATTGAAGAACCATTTAAGCAATGGGGTATAGATTTTATAGGACCTATAAATCCTCCTTCTAGTGTGGGTCATACTCATATTCTGACCGTAATAGATTACTTTACTAAATGGGCAGAAGCCATTCCCATAAGAAAGACCACTTCAGAAATAGTTTGTTCTTTCCTAAATGAAAATATTTTGGTAAGATTTGCAGTTTTGACAAAGATAGTAGCTGACAACGCACAAAACTTCTCCTCTTTTTAAATGTAGCTTTTCTGTTATGATAATGGAATTCAATTGTCACACTCATCTGACTACTTTCCTTAGGGCAATGGTCAAGCTGAATCAACTAACAATTAGAATGTGATTTCTATAATGAAGAAGTTAGTTGATGATAGTGCCAAAGATTGGTACAAAAGGTTGCATGAAGCACTATGGGCAGATCATACTTCACCAAAAAGAGCCATAGGAATATCACCTTTTGAACTGATATATGGTGTAGAAGCTCAACTTTCTCTCCCATTAGAACTAGCTACCGCTAAGTTACAAAAGGTGATTGAAGACCAAAATTTCCACAATGGTCTAGAGAAAAGGATCATGTATTTGTGCAAGATTGAAGAGGAATGGGAGCATATTGTAGATCACATCACTAATCACCAAGCTAGGGTGAAAAACATCTTCGACTAGAAGAGCTCAAACCAGGAAGTTCATGACAGGGGATAAAGTTTTGATGTGGGACAAAAGGCGAGAACCCCGGGGAGCACACAACAAGTTTGAGTCATTATGGAAAGGACCCTTTGAGATTAGCCAAGAGCTTGGTCCTAACTCTTTTAGATTGAAGTATGTTGATGGAACATAAATTCCCTTATCCTTTAATGGGAAAGATCTCAAGATTTATGAGCTATAATTTTCCAGTCTCCCATGCACATATTGTTTTGTTGTGTCTTAGGTTAGGTTTTTCTTGCTTGTAGGCTTAGTTTTGTGTGGAACCAGAGGCTTTTGGAATTATTTGTTTCGTCCCTCATGATCCTATCCCTAGTTGGAGCCACTTGTTGCATGTCAAAAATCTTTTGATTAAATTTTTTCTCAAAGTAACATGTAAAGTGTCAGGTTGTATATTGAATCTTGAACCTTGAACTCAATGTTCAAAGTTCAACATCCCATTTCCCGCTGTGCAAGTCCACGCTCATCTTCACAATTGGTAATTTTTGCAAGCTCGTGTCAGATGTGTAATGTAATATTGAATTGTGAAACTTGAACTCACTAGTTCAAAGTTCAAAGTTCAACTTCCCATTTTACATTTGTCATTCCTTCTTTAGCCTGCATCTTTTTTTGTCTCGACGTCATGTTTTTCAAGATCTTGAATCTTGAACCATAACTTTTTGTGTTCATAATGAATTTTCCCCTCACATGTCATGCATAAGTTCATCATATTTATTATCTGTGTCAATTTTTGGCTAAAGGCATGTGACATCTCAAATCTTGAACTTGGCGCATCATAGTTCAAAGTTCAAGATTTAGAAATGCAATAATGATCGGACACACTCGGCACATGCCAAACTTCACTCGCATTTATGAAATTGATTTTTGAAAAGATGGGGAGTGACATCAACTCAACTAAAAGTACAATTTTATTGAGTAAGTAGGAAATGCAATGGGACGTGGCCAAGTATTGGTGGTGGGAATCATTGATTAACGACAAGTAATCATAATTACTAAAAAGAAGCAATTTAAAAGTATATATTAAGCTTTCCCTTCTTTTCCATTTTTGTTTTCACTTTCTGTTGGAAAGCTAGATGGGACTGAAGATCTTTGAAGGTTTTTCTCTACAAGTGAAAGTGTTGGCATCGGTGTGTCTCAAAGTATTTTCTCTCATTTTCCTTTCTGGTTTTTAAGAATTGCATGATGTTGGAAAGGAAATTTCCATTGCTTTGTGTATTTTTCCTGAATTAGTTTTGCTAGGAGTTATCATGAGTAGTTCTAGTAAGTCAGCCTTATAGGCCAGATTTGTAAAAGAGAACAAGTGTTCTCCTATAAGTAGTTGTTTACCAGAGATGAGATATACGGTTCTTGTCAATGATGAAATTGCAAATATTGTTCACAGAGTTAGAAATGCCAAACCGGAGACTATATCAACCAAGATCATTGAAAGTGGTTTGTTGGAGGCTGCTGGTTTTCCTAAAGTGACTCTATACCCTGAATTGGTGATGGATTGTAGAAATAGGTATGACAGGGTAAATAAATGTATCTATCTTCCTTCTAGAGAAATTTTGGTGTCTGTGAACTGACAAACAATAATGACGGCCCTAAGAATTCCCCCTATTGAGACTTATGTTGCCTGTGATTTTGAAAAAGATAAAGAAGATTTTTTTCGCAATTTCAACGATTATAGTAAAAATATAGCCAGAGACTGGTATCCAAAGCTGAAAGAGGAGGTTCGAGACTTCCCAAGCCTTTAAAAAAGGACCATTTGGTAAGAGAGGTAAGAGATATTGTTGTCATGCTAAATAGACTGAGGGGAAAACCTAACGACATAATGTGGGAGGACTGGATATACATCCTCATTCAAACCATTCTGACAGATCGAAAATATGTCAACTGGGCTGGAGTAATAGCGTCAAAGCTAGATGAAGAACTATCCTAGTCTGTAGAAGCCTCTAATTTCTATATGTCCTCATATCTATTTTATGGTCTAGCCATCTATAGAAACTAGGAGGGTGTGCATCATCAACTGTGGAGAGATGACATGATGATCTACAAATACCATTCTTATCTGTAGAAGGAGAAGAACCTAAGAAATTTCCAAAGGGTGAAAGATACATTCTTACCGAAGCTTGTCTTTGAGCTGAGAGGAAGAATAAATTGCACAATGTCTAAAGAGGCTATGGAGTGTATTAAGGCTTATGGTAGTTTCTTTGTTCAATTCCCCACCTTCAGCTTTTTAAGGATAGGAGGCTTTAGTGGTGAACCTATGAAACTCCCACACTATTGTATAGATAAGTACATTCTATTGGAAATATCCAGGCAAATTATCCATGTCAGATTGAAATTCAAGCTTAAAAAGGGACTGGGTTCATTCTTTCCTATTGATTTGGGACACTATCGCTTCAAATTAACACATGGTATGTCTTCTCCTGATACCAAACTGAAAGCATTCAATCTTCCTTATTATCAAAGTCACAGCTATTTTGACAGCAAGAAATTTGTGGCGAACCATTTCAAAATAGATGCCACCTTCCTACATCAGCCGAGTTTGGAAGACTATTGGGCTGACTGCATTGATGAATTTGAGGTTGTCAAAAGAATGCATTCTCGGTTCTCACTGGATCAGATTATTATCCTGTGATTTCCCTTTAAAATTAAAGGGCTTGATACTGATATAGAAGAGGATGTGACAGAAGTTGAATGTGCAAAACAAAATAGTGAAGTAGTGGCTAGGAAAATAGATTGGGGAAGAGAGGAGGTAGATTATTTGAATGCTATCTCTAAAAGTGTGTTCAGAAGAACAGACAAGTGGTTGAAGGAAATAAGAAAGAAGAAGAAACAGGAAATTCCTATCTCAATAACCAGGAAGAGTATAAGAATTTTGAAACTCACCACTTCTCCCACTATTACTAATGAAAATGAGGAATGGCTTTCTGTAGGTAAATCCAAAATTGGAATTGAAGATCATACTGAAAGGGGAGAAACAATCCCTATACAATCCCTGAGGATTACAAGAACTAGGAGCAAAAGGAAATAAAAGGAAGAATTGATCCTCTGCATTACAGTTGACTCTGAACAGGAAGAGAGTGGAAAATAGCCTAACAAAAAGGTTAAAATGGATAAGAGTCTAGCAAGCCCTCCAAAGATTCAAATAGCAGGCGAAGACCACCAAAACTTGTCAGTATCAACCCCTTTCACTGATGCTCCTACACCAAAGAGTCCCAACTGGTTGGAGCTTTTAGTTAATAAGAAAAGGAGCATTGTTCCAATATCGGCTCCTATTGGAGATATGGTTAGCAAATATCTCAGGAAAAACCCAAGAGGTAAGAAGCTGAAGGTAGAAGCCATGGTTGATGTGGATACTAAGACATGACACTGGATGATAGAGATATTCAAACCAAACTCAGATAAAACCAGTGATGAGGTTACAGAAAGTGATTTTCATGTAGAAATGATAGATCTGGGCATGTCCACCAGGGCCACTGACTTAAAAATCTTTGATTCAGTCAATAAGAAAATCAGTCACCGAGTGAAAAAGGATGCTGAGGCTAAAATCAAACTGAAGCAGGCCCTTTGTGAAATGGCCAAGTATATTCAGCAACTTCATAATCATCTACCTCAGCCTCAACCTCTGATAATGGTCCCTTTTGATTTGGATGTAAAGTCCCCTAAAAGTTAGAAATTCCTGGACCAGGTACACAAGGATAGATCAATATCAACAGCCTTCTTCAAATGGATGGATAAGGTAAATGAAGAAATTACTACGTTTGCTAGTTATTTTGATAATGTGATGACAAAAGCTGAACAATTACTAAATGTAGTAGAAAATGATGTGGAGTTGTGGAAAAAGAAAAGAGGGGAATTAGAAATTGAGATGCATAATATGGAGAACATTTATACCTATGGTATAAATAAGTTTATTTCTTAAAAGGCAGTGCCTGGAATGGATGAAAATTCACTGTTCGTGGTCAAAGTAAATTTGGAATGGGAAAGTTCATTATATGAACAGGCGATAGAAGAGTCATCTCAGATAATTGAAGCCTAGATCAACCCAAGAGACACCTTACTAGTGCAAAATGAATGTACAGGGACAATCATCAGACTGGAGAATGAAGCCAGTGGTGAAATTTCTAAGGTGTTGCCCTACTTCCATAAAAAGTTGGAAAACTTGAAAGCTGCCAAAGAAATTAGGATGACTGATCATTTGATCCTAGCTGATGTAGAATCGGCAGTGGTCTATGGAAATGAACATCTAAAGGTGATTGCAAACAAAACCCTACAGATGCAGTGCTTCAAAGATGTTTGGCTGCAAAGTTTTAAAGCAGCTACCAAATCAAACCAAACCAAAAGCTCAGATAGAATTTCTCTGTGGCGTTTGAGGAATGGATGACAATGAAGAATGCCACAAACACCAATGCTAGAGCTACAGTGGGCCAATCAGCCAATTGGTTCTCTAATTAGTTTTCTATTTTAGTTTATTTCCAAAGTTCCTACTATTTTGGAGGCAATTAGTTTTAAAAACTAAATTAAGCCCTGCATGCCTATATATGATATTTTGGACGACCAAGTGAGGGTCAGTTCTTTTGCAAAAGAAACTCAATTTTACTATCGGTTCTATTTTCTTAAGTTCTTCCTGTGGTGATGATACTGGATATATTCAAATATATGAATATATATTATCAGTTGGTAATATAAGCAGATTTTATCATTTTTGTGGATCAGTTGGTCTATTGAAATGGATGGTTTTGATTTCAGTTGGAGTTGAATGAACATGCTGTTATGATCTATTGAAATATATTTTGGATTTAATTAGTAATCTTTCAAGATTTATTATCTTTATGAATCGGCCTTTCTTTGTTATTTTTCTGATTAAGGTTCAAGTCAGTTGGCTCGTATATCTTATTGATCTTCAAAATCTTAGAATATTTAATCAATTATCTATGGTGATGTATATCACAGCTTTTCATGATTTCTAGTCAAAAGTATACTTCAAAAATAGATGTTTCTGAATAAAAGGTTTTATTGAAAATTCTTGTTTAAGGCAGTCGTGCCTTTGAATGCAAAGAGTGTGGTTGTGAGTGACTCACTCAATTGTTAGTGTATTTCTTTCCTTTTGGGTTCGGGTTTTAAAAATCTTTGATAGTTATATTTCAAGAAGGAAAAATCTGTTCACTAACACCATCTTTACATTTAATTTATTTCTCCAAAGAAATCACTAATTGAATCTTTGATCCATGCATTAATTATTGTTACCCGTTCATTTACATAGTGTGGATCAATCATTCTTATCCTTAATTAACTTTACAAATCCCAATAATATCAATAATGTCGGCCAGAGATCTCAAATCTCAACAATTACCAAAATACTGCTACTTGGCCAATAGTATAAATTATGCTCAGCATACACTAGTTTCCTCTACAATTTACTAGTGCTTGGTCATCACTGACTTTGCTCGGCATAAACTGTTCACAATAAACTATCTTTAAAAGATAAAAAAACACATTACTTTGCCAATGTGCCAACTGATCAAGTACCCTTGTGATTTTCCATAACTCAACCATTCCACTTGGTCTTCTTGTTAAATCTCCTTCATCAATAAATAGATATGGTACTCAAACAGATAACAATAGTCTTACCAATTAAGGTTTGACATCAATGAAAAAACAACAATTGTTTCCATTGTAGCTTTCCAACAATCTTTCCAACAAGTACAAGGAAAGGTCAATTTATATGACATAGGGATTGGTTTCTTTGTAGGAGGGACCAAGATGATGCCTACTCTAGAACCTATCTTACATCTGGAACCATTGAAATATAATTCCCAAACACCTTCTTGTTTAATAGCTAATATATTCTCATCAGGGAATTCTATTGAGGAAAAGTTTGTATGAGAATGAGAACAAGGAGCTTTAGCTAGGTAATTAGTTAAAGCTGGTCCTTTAATAGACTTTTGAAGAATGAAATTAAAATTTAATTCAGTAAGTAACATCACCCATTTACCCAAATGACCAGAGAGATCAATTTTTGAGAAAAGGTGTTTGAGAGGATCAAATTTTACAATTACATTAACCTCAACATTCAATAGATAATGCCTGAGTTTTTGACAAGCATAAACTAAAGCCAAGAATTTTTTTTCTAAGTCAGTATATCTTGTTTCATAGTCCAGTAAAGTTTGACTGATGTAGTATACCGATCTTTCCTTACCTTCACTATCATTTTGAGCTAATAATGCACTCACAACATGGGAAGTGGCAGAGGTATATAGATAAAAGGGTTTATTGAATTGTGTAGGTTGCAAAATAGGAGGATTACCAAGATATTCCTTAAATTTCTCAAAGGATTGTTTACATTCCTGGTTCCAAGAAAAAGTGGTATCTTTTCGAAGGAAGGAAGTGAAAGGAACAGTTCTATCAGCTAAGTTAGAATCAAAGAGACGAATAGATTGAATTTTTCAATGTAAACTACGTAATTAAGAAATATTCTTAGGAGGAGGCATGTTAACGATAGCATCAATCTTTTCAGTATCCACTTCTATGCCTTGCTTAGAGATTATAAATCCTAATAACTTACCAGAATCAACTCCAAAAGTGCATTTCTTAGGATTTAATCTCATATTATAACTCCTAATCCTTTCAAATATTTGTCTTAAAATAAACATATGGTCTTTGCTTTGTATATATTTTGCCAAGATGTCATTTACATAATCTTCTAAAATCTTATGGATGTAATCATGAAAAATCAAGGTCATAGCACATTGATAAGTTGCTCCCACATTTCTTAATCCAAAAGGCATATGGCCCAACAAAATGTTCCCCAATGTGTGATAAATGTGGTTTTAAGTTGATCTTCAATAGGAATAAATATTTGATTATAACCTGAAAACCCATCCATAAAATATAATAAAAGCATGACCTTCTATCGAATCCATAATCATATCAATATTGGGTAGGTGAAAATCATCTTTTAAGGATGCTTTATTTAAATCTCAAAAATTAGTGCACATTCTTATCTTATTCTCTCCTTTAGAAACAACCACAATATTGGAAATCCATTTAGATTAATCAATAGAGTGGATGAACCCAGCACCTAATAACTTTTCAATTTTAGATTTTACTAGCAAAGCAATGCTCAGATTCATCTTTTGGATTTTTTGTTTCACAGGTTTGACATTAGGTTTAAGAACAATATTGTGAGTAACAATCTTAAGATCGATACCTGACATATCAGAATATGTCCAAGCAAATATATCCTTATATTCAAGTAAAAGGGAAACCAATTGATCATGTTCATCTTGATTCAAACATTTTCCCTATTTGATTATTTTTTCAGAGTCATTCTCATCCATTTGAACTTTTGTCTCAATTATTAATAAACTACTTTGTATGGGAGAATCTATTGGCAAAGAAGAAATGTTTTATTCATCACATTCTCCAAAATAGGCTTCATTATTCAAACAATAAAGCTTTCTTCTTTTATGATGAAACGTAGGTAAATCTTGATAAGCTCCTAAAAAATCAGCCAAGGCTTCATCCTCAGGAAAATATCCAAGCTAGGTTTTTGATCAATGTCAAGGAGAAGCAAATTAACCAATTTTAAGTGTCCACCATAGATATGATTAACATTAAGAGGAAAATCTGATGTTTTCTTATAAGGATAAGTATAATCATAAACTTCATTTTCCAAAGGCACTTGTATACCTTGCTCATATTTTCCACATCCTTTCCCGTTGAGTCTTGATTTCCTAAGTAAATGATAACTATATCCATATCTATCAGCCATATTAAATTGAGTTAAAGGAGCAGCATATGTCACAATGTCATAGAAATCTAGATTAATTGTTTCAATTGTTTCTTCAAGGGAAGAAGCAACAAAGTTACTTTTTAATTCCATAGAAAGTGGAGATGGAATAAAAATTTTATTTTCAAACCCATTTTGTTCTTTCATGAACTCTAAATCAGAAACTTTGTATTCTCCTATAAAAGAAGGATTAAAATCCAATGTTCCCCAATCATCTTCAGTTAAAGAAGAGGATGGAACTTCAACTTGTTTAACTTCAGGAGGTTTCTCAAGTTCCTTAGTTGGTTGTATGGGTTCAGAGATCTTAGCATATTCTGCATTCAACCAAGGGTTTGGTGCATCATCTGCATGTAAATTATACATTAGATTATTATAAATAAACCTAACCTTATGATGTAGAGTAGAAGGAATCACATGAATGGTATGTAACCAAGGTATTCCTAACAAAAGATTATAATTGGGAGGTCCAAGCATGACATGAATAGGTGTGTGAAGAAGGACTAGACCAACCTTGATAGGTAGCATAATGATACCCAAAGTTTTCTTGGAAATGTTATCAAATCCTCGAATAGGGATATTATCTAGTTGGATGGTCGTAAGATCAGCTTTAATAGCCTTGAGAATATCCATGCTACAAACATTAAGCCTAGATCCATTGTGAATTAATGTTCTATGAATGATACTCTGATTAATAGAAACAACAACCATAAGAGCATCATATTGTTTCTGCACCTCAACAAAAGGTAAATCATCATTAGTGAATACTATAAGAGGTACAGAAGGCATAGTATGCATGCAGTCCAAGAATGAATTAATGTTATCTTGATGAGGAAGTGGAGCCAAAAGAGTAGATAAATCTTTTTGTAATGCCTCATGATATGTAGGAGAAGTTTGAAGTAATTCCCATAAAAAGATCTTGGTTGGAGTAGCGCATAATTGCTCAACTAAGTCATACTCCTTAAAGGAAGAAGGTAACCTAGGTGCTTGAGGAAGCATGGGTTGAGAAGGAGGTAAAGAGGCTATAATAGTAGGTTGAGGATTATTCCGTGCATGATAAGTATGTGAAACTGAATCTGTGTTAGCAGATAAATCCAAAGGATCTTTAGGTTTACCCATAATAGTCATTCGAGGACATCCTTTTACCGTCATAAAAGGTTTAGGGAATAACATTCTAGGTGTCTCAATGTTGCAAATAGAGGAGTATGAAGGTAACCATGCACACATCCTATGGTAAAGGTCAATTGGAGAAGTTGTGGAGGAGGATGAAATAGAAATAGGATTCATGAAGATCTCATTTGAACCATTTTCATTCTCACTTCCATGTACCTCATTAAGGGATCTATTCTCTTGTACAATAAAATCCTCATCAAAGTAGTCAAAACAAGAGTCATACATATTGAACACACAATAAAATAACAAGCATGTAAAAGTTTTTGTGTTTTAAAGAAATTCTATATATTTTTATGTATTTTTGGAATATAAATGCAAGAGCATAAAAGAAAACCTACTTCTATATGCATGAAAGATCTTAATATAAAATGTAAATCTAACACCAAAGAGAAAGAGTTGTCTATCGCAAGTTCACCAAAATGTAAAGAAGAAAATGATGATGGTTGTGTTGATCTCCTAGATAGTATTTGCAAACTAGATGTTCATATGTAAAAGAGACCAATGCCATAATTTAATCCTTTACATTTAATTTGTATTGAAAGTATTTGAAGATTGTATTGAAATTAGGAAAAAAGATTAACAGAGTAAAATACCAGTCTTACATCATAGAAGATCTGAAAATGTCATTTTCTGAACCCTGTGTTAAGTTTCTAGAAAATCTAAGGCTAGATCTAGAATGGAAACGCAGAGATAAACAAAACCCAGAAATCATTTTCTATTCTGAGATAGTTCTAATTTTCACCCTCAAGTCAATGTCACCATTTGCCAGAATTTCCAATTGCACCCTAGGTCACAATCGACCTAAAAAGTCTCCGATTGAAATTCTATTTTCAGATCCTAGAAGTTTGCTAAAAAGGGTATCTTAATCTATACTTTGTTTCACTGTTCCCAAACCTGTAACTCCCGAATCAACACCTGCAAATATCTGAAAAAGAGGGGTTTTGGGGTGTCTATATAGGTTTTTGCCTTATTCAAACCCCCATTTTGGTGATCTCCACCTCCACGAATAGCCGAATATAGTAGAATGTATGTGTGTGTTTCTTTTGGAAAAGCTTTAAATGTGTAATGTCAAGATCTAATCCTATAGATTAAAAACCCTAACATAAATTGAAAATGAGAAAGAAATACATAGATTTGAATGTCATAAAGAAAGCACACCAAGTTACCAAGGCTAAAGTACTCCTACCAAACTCACAATCCATAATTACTACCCCATGATAATG
Organism: Thuja plicata; assembly: GCA_018584345.1. Classification (NCBI taxonomy): domain Eukaryota; kingdom Viridiplantae; phylum Streptophyta; class Pinopsida; order Cupressales; family Cupressaceae; genus Thuja; species Thuja plicata. Next base: position 1,612,257 of record MU227896.1, read on the forward strand.
TCCTTTGAAGGCTTGAAGGTTGAAAATGGTGGATCCAAGAAGAAGGAAAAAAGGAAGATGTCTCTCTTTCTCCAAAGAAGATCCACAATGGCTTGTCTACAAAGTGCTTAGAAATGTATTAATGCATCATCATGTCTTGTCCTTATATATCATCCTCTTTCTTTCTTGCTTCATCATCATGTCAAAATCATAATTGCATCATATCCTCTTACGATTCTTTTCCATGTCCAAATGAAGGCAGAAGAGAGTGTTTATATAGAGATCTCAATATAGACCTCCTAGGGAAATGCAAGGGACCCAAATTCAAATTTCACCTTGAATTATGGTCCAATTACAATCACCAACCAAGGAGAGGATGTATTAATCTGAATATCAGGGAAAAAACTTCCACATCCAGACCCGGGGACCTATTTTAAGTTTTAGAACCCCGATAGGCTCCAAATTTAAAAGCAGGGACCATCACCTGATAGGGGTCAAGGTCAACCTCAACCTTGACCTAGGTCAAGGAAGACCTTGAACTTGACCTAGGTCAAGGTTGACCTCAACCCTGACCTAGGTCAGGGTCAACCTCAACCCTGAACTAAGGTTTTAGGCTGGTCACCTTGGGAAATCTGTAATATTCCTAGGTCAACTGGTGACCCAGGAAGGTGAGAAAACATATCAGGATGTTAGATAGAGCCACAAAGGCCAAAGAGTAAGTGTGATGAAGATTTAGGAGAGACAATACATAGGTTCTACCCAAAAATATGGAATCATAGAAAGGGAGATTAAGGAGGTACTGCATGACACTAACCCTAATTTCACCTAGAAATGCAAAATCAAGTGCATGTGCATCCTAAATGCAAATCTAATATGAAAATGTACTAAACAAGGGTGCTAAACCTACAAAAATGGAAGTTCTTCCATTTTAAGATGATACACAAAGTATGAATTACTTATGCCTCAACCCCTTCCTCTACTAGAGCCTCCTTGAGTACCTCTTCCTCTGGTATAACCCCCTCTTGCATTGCTTTTAGTACTATGCTCTATCAGTTTGGACTCTCCTTGATTCCTTTTCTCATTACCCCTACCTTGATAACGACCTCTGTGACCACCTTGGTCTCTTCCTCTACCTCTTCCTTTTAGATTAGAATCTCCTTTCTTCTTATTCATCTCTTACACTTTTAGAGCTAATTGGTGGCACTTTTGAACAGTGGTTGGAGTCCACAAACTTATCTCCTCTTATATGTTCCATTTTAGACCACCCAAGTATCTGGCTACCTTGATAGGTTCCTCTTCTTGAATCATGGACCTAAGTCATAACTTCTGAAATTCCTCTGTATAAGAGGCCACATCCAAGTCCTTTTGTTTTTATCCTTGTATTTTCCTATGAAGTTGAATTTCATAGTCCTCAGGAAGATAGTTCTCCTTCACCTTGGTCAACATGGCTTTCTAGTTAGAAATAGGTTGTTTACCCATCCTAACCCTCTCATCTTGAAGATACTTCCACCATGTCAATGTTGATCCTATGAGCCTTGACTTTTCCACTTTGACTTTTTGTGCCTCAGTGACACCTTCACATTTGAAATGGTTCTCCATCCTTTCAATCCACTCCATGATGGCTTCTATATCCATCTTTCCACTAAATAGTGGTATTCCTTCAAATTATTTTCCTCCTAGGGATTTTATGGCTTTCAAGAAGGGTTCTTCATTCAAGACAGGGTCTAGTTCAGGGATAATATCGTCCTTAATAATCTTTTTACCTCTATCACTAGTTTCAAATTCTTTGCCTTTATCTCTAGCATCAACTACTTCTTGTAGTTTGATCCTCATATCTTCTAGGGCCTCTTCAAGGAGTCTATTATTCTCCTTTTTCTCACCCATCTCCTTAGCTAGCTTTGCATTAGTCACCATGTTGATCTCGCCTATCAATTCACCAATATTTAGATACATACACCAACTCAAAAATCTTTAACCTCGCTCGGATACCAATCTGATGTAACAAAAAGCCTTGGTCTATACCCTATCTTCTTCTAGGGTATCCTATAGGCCACTTCTATAGCCTATTAGGGTTCTTGACTAACTCTAATCTTTCAAGGAGCCTTTGTACAAGATCCTTCTTCTTTCAACTAGGAAATAAATTCAAACTTATCTAAAACTTCATGGTCATCTTCTTGCTACCACACACCAAGTGATCCAATAAGGTAATAGTTGTCCACCAATGGAGAGGAAGGTCCAAAATAAGGCAATTGCATCTAATTCAATGCCTAGGAACATAAATTTGTTAGGAGATACCAACCAAGTTCAAGAAATCACTCCAAACTTACCCAAAATAGGGCTACAAGCATTAGGCCTAACTAGGCACTTTTTCCCAAGTAACCTGAAATTATTCTTAACAAGATGGAAAACTATCTCCATATCCTGATACCCTTTACAGAGACCTAAAGGATTTCCTAGGTCTTGCCTTCCAAAACTGTCCATACAGTGGGTTCCTACTTACAAGCCTAAATTTAAGGTTTCAACTCAAACTAATCATAGCCATCAATGTATTCATTTTCACCATGAAGAATCCATCACCAAATCTTCCCATTGAATTTGGGACTTCTCCTTACACATATCCTCCTCTCCCCATGCTTTTATTAAAGAAACCAATGCTTTTAATCACTCTTTTCACCTCTACAACTCACTATGCTCCCTAGTCAGGCATCTCTAGCTCGCCTAGGGCATCACTATGAAAATAGCTTGTTTTCCTTCTAGGGCCCATCCTTCACTATATAATATATAGAAGGAGTCATCTTCCAAATCCCAAAGGCGCATACAAATTCCACGGTGGGAAGAGAAGCTATGACCCCATTTGTAAAAATTGCCCGGTTCAGACCAACAATAGTGGAGAAATCAAAAATATTTATGAAAGTAAATAAATGTGAACAAAAACACAAACTAATCACATGTAGAATCAATAATTTACACAAACTATCTCATGACCAATCAAAATTCAGAGTTCAATCCATTAAACATCAAGATGTATACAAAAAGCTCAACTGTGACTATTTTTTTAATTACATAGTCCGTACACTATTTTTCCAAATCCATCCAACCTCATACATAGGTAAAGGGAGACCTTATATAGTTGACTAGGACCCTAACTCAATAGTTTTAGATAGTTAGAAACCTAATTTCTTGAAGATGTCTTAATTGCAAAAAATGTTGTCAATGTTGTCAATGACAACATTGACAACTTTTACAACTTTTGGATTCTTGCATCCAGCTTGGTCAACAACATTATAAACTTGACCAAATGCATATCTAGGCTAAGTAAATAATCAAATAGGTCTCCTAGACACTCCCTTGTCCAATTTGACCCTTAAATGCATAAATGCAACTTTTGCTACAACATTGATGAGATTTACACAACTTGAAAAATTTAGAAAATATTTGCAACTAAGGTCACTAATGAGCTAAGGAGGTCTCCTAACCTATCACAACACACCTTAGGACCCATCTAGTCCTATTATTTCATTAGTGTATTGGCTAAGACCACTACAATCAAAAATCAATCTAGGAGCCTAGGTTATCAACTAGCCTTACCTAGGTGCTTCTGCACTAGATAGGTTGTTGTGGAACATCATTGGCCTCATGTCATTTGGAAACTATGGCGTGAACGCAATGACAGAGTGTTTAGAGACAATACCCTTCCTCTGGTGGTGATTGCTGAAAATATTAAGAGAAGTATTAAGGTGAACTCTAATGTCTTGAATGGAGCTAGCTAGATTTTTATGCTAGAGTTATTGCTGGCACCAAAGCTAAATCCTCATCCCAACAGGAGAATGCCATCTGGATTTCCCCCCTCCTAGCTGGATAAAATTCAATTTTGACAGTGTGAAAAAGGGTAATTTGGGGCCTACCAGATGTGGTGGTATTATTTGGGATGACATGGCCAATTGTCTTACTATCGTAGTGTTCCCCATTGGTGTCCATACCAACCACATGGTGGACACTATGGCTCTCCTTCAAACTTTAAAAATTATAAATGCGAACATGCCTTCAAACATGTGGATTGAAGGTGACTTGATGAATATATTAAAATACACTAAAGGAATTACTAAGCCATCATGTTATATTAAGGATATTATCGATGAGGCTTGCATAATCATCAATTAATTCAAGAATGTCATTATTTCTCATAACTTCAGGGCGGTGAATTGTACCGTGGATGCATTGCCCAACATTGTTGTTAAGGCTGAGGACATCATGACTTGGAATGGTGGAAGTTATTTGACCATTGATTTGAAGGTGAAGTTGGCATTTGATCTGACTCGTAGAAAAAGAAAATATTTGAAATATCTAAAAAAGCTAAGATGAAAAGATGCAAGTTATTTAATAAACTTAGAAGGGTTATGAAAATTCTTGTCTTTCCTGAGGTGGAAAAGTGTAGACATACGTATACTTTCAATGTAATAAATTTGGATTTTTATATTGTGTTCTATCTCTATTTTATTTCTGCCATTTCTATAGAGAGTCTATTCTCTGAGGGCATCATGGGAGGAGGGCTTAACCGTAGGGAGCCAAAGAACTGTAAAAAATGGAAGAAGAATACTGACGTCTGGGATAATCTTAGCAAGGGTGGCCTCACTACGTACATGGAGCACCTTCATGGGTCTAAAGATGAAATCATAAATGAATTTTTTTAGAGATGGAATTATGGTACTCTGATTATTGGGGGAATGGTCATTAAAATCACTGAAGATCTAATTGCAGAGGTGTCTAGGTTTAATACCAGGGGCATGAAGTTTTACAAAGATAAGAAGATATCCCAAAAGGTCAACCATCACTTCCCAAAGGACAAGGCGGAGGCTGAGACTCTGGTGAGAGACTATGGAGGATGTTATGATGTTGACTCTATCAAGGAGTTTTGGGTGAAGGTGATTACTTCTTTCATGGATTATATCTCCCTGGATGGTAGGTATAAAAGGGCTCATTCCTACCATTTTGTGCTTCTTTGTCATTTCAGACGTAAGGTTAGGGTTTGATTCCCTTTTTACCTGCTGCATTCTCTCCATCATAGCATAATTGAAAACATAAAAAAGAGAGAAAGCCCATTCTGCATGAGGGTCTCATTCTTTTAATTGTTGATCATGTTATGAAAATTGTGGCTAGTAGCCCTCTTATCCTTTCACCTAGAGACTCTGAATCTGCTAAGGATTTGGGTAAATGGATTTGGGAGGGGGAGGATATTGTGGAGATGACTATTAAAAAATTATTATTTGATAAGAAGAAAGGTATGGAAATAGACTCTAAAGGTGAGAGTGCTGATGGTTATGTGGATACTGATTATGTCCCCCACACCCATTCTAATGATAAAATTAAAGAGTCCCCTATCAATTTTGGCGAGCCATTCTGGTGATGAAGAGGATAATACTATATTTTCCCATATCGCCAAGGATAAAGGGAATGACCTTGAAGATAAATATGGGGATGTGGGTGGTCAGAAGGTTCCTATTTTGGTCAATTATGATAGCTCTGAAGATCATGATGTTCCAATCTCTCTGAAGCTTGAAGTGGTCATGGAGGTGCAGTCAGGGAGGATGGTGGATGAAACCCTAGGTTTGGAGACTACTGAGAAGGGTAATTTCCCTTCTACTTCTAGGAATATTTTGTTCGCTATAATGGTAAACATGCAGGAAAGGAATGTGCAACTCCTTCAAGAAGACATGGATGACAAAATTGATCCCCCTTTTGGGGTTCTCCAAACTGTGAAGGCAATGTTGATCTATTAGTTTTGCCTTAAGAAATGGGTCTTTAAGGAAATAAAAAGCCTCAATCTTAGATTTCATTCCCTTTCTTCTAAATTTGATCTTCTTCAAGGAAATATGGATTATGGGTCAGTAAGGATTGATGATAATAAGGATAAAGAGGAGGATAATAATATGAAGGATCTGCGGGATAGAATGGACATCCTGGAGAACACTCTAAAGAAGCACATGAATGATAATAACCTTTTTATGGGTCCTGCAATTGAATGCTTGAAAACCATCAAATCAGAGCTAGATACTGGCTCTCCAACCATGAAGCCTGAGGATGGTAAAGATGAAGAGGATGATGTTGGTCCAGGCAAGCACACACATTCTACTAAAAAGAATAAAATTCAAGACAGGATCCTGGAACTCTCATACTTCAACACCACTCTCAAGAAGGTGTTTGGGGCTAAGAAGGAAGTGGAGGGTACTCTTATGGAGTTTACCTAGGTCCTTCTATTCCCTTGATTTTTTTCTAGTTGGTTTTTTGGTTTTTGGCTGTTGGGTGGTTTAGATGGTTTATGGTTTTTGTCTCTGGTTTTTTTTTTATGTTGGTTTTGAGTTTCACGGGCTGGGTTACAGTCCTATTTTAGTTTAGTGGAATTATCACCTATTCCTTTTTTGTAATGTTTGTAAAGGGTTTTGGGTCCCCTTAAAACCTCTTTTTACCAGCAATCAAAAATAATAGGAAAGAACAAGAGAGGTAGCAAAGGAAAGAAAAATTGAGCATATGAGGAGATTACATGAAGGTACATCAACTAAGGAGCCTAATGTAAATGATGAAAATTCAACAATTGAAATTGGTATGATTAATGTACAAAATCAAAATGATCAACATACACCAACTCAAATGCATGTGATGAATGCACCTAATGAATGCGATGAACATACCCAATTTGAAAATGATGTAATGAATATACGTATTAATGAAATTGAAGAAGATATAGCATTTGAATTTGATGTGATTAATGCACATAATGCACCTAATGAAAATAAAGAGCATGCACCAATCTTAACACCTACAATAATTCATAGAAAACCAAAGTTTCTAATAGACATTGATGAAAATATTGTGAATCCAATGCATGATAAAATTTTCAAAAGAACTTGTAGAAGAATGGTTAGAAGAATTTGGAATAACTATTTTGAAAAATTAAATCAAAGTGGAAGATGCCAATTAGTTGTTGAAACGGTTAAAAATCTAAAATTTAGAGACACAATAAAAATGTTGGGGTTAAGAATATCCAAAAATAATAGTGATAGCATCATTGTGACAAATATTATTGATTCATACCAAGTCTTCAGTTTTAAATCATGCTCTAAAGATGCTAATTTTACTTCTCATGTCCTCGCATCAACCATAATGGGAAAGCAAATGAAAAATTCTTGTTTAATAAGCAGAACAAGGAATGCATTAAGGATAACTAGAACCACATTAAACCATGCCGTAGATAGGAAAGAGAAAATTGATGATGATGGTGTAGGAGCATGTGTGAAAAGAGATCTTACCAAAGAGGAATTAAAGTATGAAGGTGGTGCAGTGTTAATAGATGCAGAAACAATTGTACAATGGTGTAATTCTACAATGGTACCGGGTAATGCAGGTAATGGTTTCTATATATTTTTTGTTAATACATGAATCTAACATTGAAAACTATTTATATTGTTGCACACTTACAAGATGAAGTGGCATGCATTCATTTAGAAATTCAAATTCAACATCATTAACTATTTATACTAGACATATTGCATGTGTTTTCTCTTCATGTATGCATTTATGTGGGATGAATATAAATCAAAAGAGTGGGTCGACCAATGGTCTTCTAGACCTTTGCAAACCCTAGATACATATCTACTGCCTAGAGAACTAAAACAAAACTAGATGGAAGCATTAGTGGATTTGACCATGTATCTGACCTAGTTGAACCGGGTAATTTCTCAATTTATTACTTAGTGAATGATTTTTCTCTTGTTTTACATGCATTTTATTGTTAATTTAATAGTTCTTTATGTTGATTTTAGTATTAACTTATAGCCTTCTACTAAATGCAGGTCATGTATATGCAGTCCTTGCAGATGAGAAAAACGAAGAAGGAACATATTACTTTTTTTTATTGTATAGAGGCCAAAAAGAAATTGACAACTACAATCACTAATGGAGAGGGTTTTGAGTACCCAATAGGATCTTTTATTGTGACAAGCACATGGCTTAGAAGGTATTGTTATTATTTTGAGTTGTATTGAGACCTCTTAAACTCAATTTGTTACACTTTTTATTGATATTGGCATTAACTTATCTTTATAATAAAATGCAGGTACCCTATCAAGAATAATAATGCCTGGTTGTTTGAGGACTTTGAGACACAAAGACATATTCATCATTACTTTAACCTTGTTGTTGTAACAAATATTCATTTGATTAAATATCATGGTAGACCTCTTAAAAAGAATTTGTGGAAAGTTCATGAATCTGACCACGAGGCAATACTTGACACAATAATGGTTAGAGATGATCAAAAAGGTTCAATTGATTGATTTTGGGCCATATAGATGAACGATTCTACAATATGGCAGAATGATTTTGACAATTTTGTATATGTCATTTGTGAAACATTGTAACTTTGCTAAATTTTGTACATAAAAATAGAAACCATCTATAATGTGCATATTTAGATGTAGAATTTTATATATAAAAACAACGACCAACTGTAATGTACATATTTAGATGTGGAATTTTGTATATATAAATAATAATGACCTTGAACATGCATGTTAGATGTGAAACTTGATATATAAAAGTGCCTATGGGGCTGATTTGCAAATATTGAGAGCCCACGTATTGTATATCATAATTTGTACCATTTGATTATAAATACATATTAAATTTTGTATCCTTACATTTGTATCATTTTAATGTCATGTTTCTCTAGAATGTTAAGGTAGATGGTGAATAGTTGAATGCTGAGGTAGATAGTGAATAGATGAATGTTACTTAATTTTTCTATAAATTTGGAAAACATGGAGATGAAAATAGTGGAGGATGTTTCTTTTGTCAAGAACTAACAAATCAGCAGAAAGTTGTCAATTTTGTCAAGAATTGGTTTAGCCAATAGCTCAAACTATTCAATTGGGATACAACCGTTGGCCTCATGGCATCAAAATTTTTTTTCTATTAGCTCCAAATGGTTGGTTAAATTCTAGTTACAACCCCATTTCTCCCATGGAGTCAATAGAATTTTTGCAACCATGCCGAACCAAAGTGTCCCCAAGGCGCACTAAGCATAATTGGGAAGCAATCTTCTAAGGCTGGTATCTAAGACCTCATAAGATGTATCAAAAAACTATTATATGCTACAAGATCATGTGGTTTATGCCTACAATAAACTCTCTCCATTCTGGGAGATTCAACTTCGGTTCAATTTGGCAGGAAAATCTTGCTTGATGCCAAAACTTGAAGTGGTGCTAATTTGAATGTTGAACTATTGGTTATCTTTTAAACCATTCGTCCTAGCATCAAACCATGTGCATCATTAGGTCTGGTTGGTTGACTAAATTCTATTGATATCCCAATTTCATTCATGGAGTCACTAGAATGTTCGCGATTACGCCAGACCAAAGTGTCCCCAAGGTGCACTAAGCACAATTGGGAAGTGATCTTCCGAGGCTAGTATCTTGGACCTTGTGAGATGTATCGGTGAACTATTAGATGCTACAAAAGCATATTATCAAGGCCTACAATAAATTCTCTTCATTCTAGGATATTTGATTTCATTTAAATTTAGAAAGGCAATATCGCTTGATGCCAAAACTTGTAGTAGTGCTCAGTTGAAAGTTGCACTATTGGGTATCTTTCAAACCATTATTCCTGGTATCAAACCATCTACGTCATTAGCTTTGGTTGGACAATTAAATGCTAGTGAAAACTCCATTTTTCCCATGGAGTCACTATAACATTTGCGGCCATGCTAGACCAAAGTGTCCCCAAGGTGCACTAGGCACAATTGGGTATAAATCTTATGAAGATAGTATCTCAGACCTCATGAGATGTATTGGAACACTTTTAGATACTTCAAGGCCATTTTTATGAGGCCTACAATAACCTCCCTCTATTTTGGGAGATTCAAGGTTTTAATTTTGCAGGGAAATCTCGCTTGATGCCAAAACTTGCAGTGGTAGTCAATTGAAATTTGCACCATTCGGTATCTTTTAAACCATTAGTTCTGGCATCAAACCATCTACACCATTAGCTTTAATTGGCCAAGTAAACTCTAGTGAAAACCCCTTTTCTCCCATGGATTCACTAGAACATTTGTGAACATGCCAAACCAATGTTCCCCTAAGGTGCACTAAGCATGATTGGGCAGTGATCTTCTGAGGCTCGTATCTCGGTCCTTATGAGACATATAAATGAACTTTCAAATGCTACAAGACTGTGTTTTCAAGGCCTACAATAACCTCTCTCCATTTTAAGAGGTTCAACTTTGTTTCAATTTTCTAGGGCAATCTTACATGATTCAAAAACTTGTAGTGGTGCTCAGCTAAAAGTTTCACCATTGGGTATCTTTCAAACCATTAGTCCCAGCATCAAACCATCTATTCCATTAGCTTCAATTTGTCAATTAAATGGTAGTTACAACCCTATTTTTCCCACTGAGTCACTAGAGTGTTTGTGACCATGCCAGACCGAAGTGTCCCCAAGGTGCATTAAGCACCATTGGGTATGTTGGAAAGTGTTCCTAGGGTATGTGGGAAAAGTGGGACCATTCCTAGGGAAAACCTACCCAACTAGATGCAATGGAAGCATCAGTTTGTTCCCACCATAAATAGATATGTTTCTTCTCCAAGGATGACATAGGATCATAATGTATCCCATCTTGTTGTTTGATCACATTTAAAGAAAACCTTCAAAGAACAAAGGGTACCCACAAATACATGTAAGGCATGGATCATAGAAATTAAAACTCATAAAGCATGATTATAGTCATGAATGTAAGAAAGACCTAAATTTTAATACACATGAGATAATGATCATATGCTCAAGGCATGAATCACGCATGTAGATATCCATAAAGCATAAATCACACATGTGGATATGTATGAATGCATGAATCATACACATGAAGCATGCATGTGAATAATGTATAAAGCATGATTATGCTTAAGCCAAATAGAATAATTGTAACATATGAATCACTTGTCATGAAGCATACACATGAATATTAGTAGCACATAGTACATAAAGTATATACATGAATTCATTTAACTCAGCAAGCATATATGTGAATACAAAACATGATGTATATATATGAATTTACTCAAGTCAGGAAGTATACATGTAGCACATACATATGGATTCACTTAATTAATGAAGCATATATATGGCATGAAGGTACACATGAATACAATGTAGTACATAAAGCATAAATTCAATTAAATCATGTTGTACTTGTATACACACGAGTACAATGTATCATACATGTAGGACATAGATTATGAATCATATATATGAATCCACTTAAGTCATGCATGAAGTCTATACACATGAATTTAGGTTATGAAGCATATACATGAATACATGAGTTAAATCATGAAGTACACTTGTGAACACACCTAGCGCATAAAGTGTACACATAAATTTGCTTAAATCATGAAGTATACATGTAGGACATAGATTATGAATCATATACATTAATTTACTTAAGTCGTATGCAGAGCCCGTGCACATGAATTTAGGTTATGAAGCATATACGTTAATATACATGAAGTACACACATAAGTACATTAAGTTATAAAGAAGACACATGAATATATGCAAGTCATGAAACAAGAATACACTTAAAGCATAAATCCTACACATGAGTACATACACACTTGAATGTATTTACATACTAACAGTGAACAAATGAACACACAATGAACAAATTGGATCGAATATCAAGTTTCATATATATCAAAATAAACAATAATCATGTACATATCAAAAAATGGCATGCATGTCAAATCAATAATAGAGATACAAAAATGTGGCATCAACTATGTCAAGGTCGATATATACAATAAAAATGTCAAATATATACAAAAATTGGTCATTCAATGACCAAAACTAGATCTATATGTCTCTATAAATATCTACAACTGTGACACATCATCAAAACTAAGCCTCTTCGAAGAATTACATGGCTCACTAGGTGTTTGCACAAGAATAATTCAAATGATAAATCGGGTATCTTTTCTCTATATAACATCAAAATAACTAAATATTGGACTGTAATTTGTTGGAGGTTGAATTTTTTATTCCCTCGTCTCTTTCTTCTACACTTGGGTTTTTCCCTAAATCTGGTGGACCCCTTCTTGGGTGAGCTAGACTTCTAACAAAATATAAAGGCAGAGGATCCATGGGAAGTCGTGAAGGGGGTTGTAACATGTAAAACAAAATCAATACATGTTAATAACATATATGTCAAGAAATACTAAAAACAAAAAATGCATGGCGTAAAATTCCAATGCATACCAGAGCCTCAAATGGATCTCCTATGTTGGTAGGAGGCAAAATCGCTGATGAATCGGTTGTAATATTTTCCTATATGGTAAGTGATAAAAGATGTATAGTCATAGAGGGAGGAATTAGGGATTTCTAACAAACGTAAAATAAATCCAAAATGAGTTTACAAGAGGGTTTCAACTAAGAGGACATGCATACCTCTTTCCTTTGTTGTGTTTTACCTCCTCTTTGATGATCAGGACTCCTAAATAATAGAATGGTAAAGGATCTGTAGGGATTTGGGTAGGGAGTTATAATAGGTAAAAGACAATTAACACAACTTAATAAGCTAAAGTTGTTGACAAAAACTAAAAAACTAAATATGCATATACTAATATCTAAATGTATATGTTTAACGTGTATATAGAACAAATACATATCAAAACCTTAGATGGCTCTCCTATACTCTTAGGAGGCATCATCACTGATGAGGCAGCTATGAACATTTCTTGTATGAAAAATCATAACATATATGTCATAGTCATAGAGGAAGGATTATCTAAGAGATTTCGAACAAACAAGAATGTGATTTAAAGTAAATATAAAAATGTTACCTCTTCCCTCTCCTAAACATCAGCGACATCAGGTGTATTCATTAATTTTGTAAAACCCAGTTGTTTCTATATATAGAAAAAATAATCCATGTGCATTAATCAATATAGACTACAAGTACATGTTCATTCATAATACATTTCAACAAATAAACATAAATTATATTGAATTATCTTTTTTCATTTGGGTGTTCTCGAGGATTTATTTCTTTGGCCCAATGTCCTCAAGTCAAGTGGGGTACCCTAGAAAAAAAAAAATTAACATAAGAGAAACAAATATGATACTGCGTGAGCTCAATTAAAACTATAAACAAGAGATGTGAAAAATATTATACCACAAAGCTCTAAAGGCCAAAGTCAATAGAAGAAAGTGTGATATCATCAACTTCAGAAATCAGAGCTGCCGAAAAGCCCTATAAAACACAAAATAAATATACATATATGAACAAAGGATATTTTGAAACCAACATATTATTCTATTTTTATGAATATTTAAAAAATTTACCTTAGGTGTTGGAACTACACGTGCACGTCTACTTGAATGAACACTACATGGTGTACTCATATCACCTGTTGCACCCTACAATGTATATTATTCATGTATCAATTTAAATTGTTCTCTAAATAAAAAAATTATTTTCTTTTATAAGATTTAGGTGATTAATTAACATGTCAAAATACAAATAAATAAACTTGTGTCTGCTCTCTAGAAAACACCATCACCATCAAGTAGTTTGTGAGGCCCACATCCTCACCAACGAATGTGTGGCATCTACCCCCACAATGTGTACATGAATGGGATATCAAAACATCCTCATTTGCATCATTATCTACCCTAACACATATACCCTCACAATTGAATTACATATGCTCAATAGATTGGGCTAAGCCAAATAGTGCATCTGATGATGATGGAGGTGGCGTAGTTACTGATCTACCCTCTGCTCTAAAAAACTATGTGTCATGCTCAATAATGGTATCAGTCAATGATGTGGCTACATGAAGAGTGTGTAAATCAATAGATTCCTTCAAGACTACTGGGATCGCAACATGAACCCTGGGTTTTTTAGCTAGAGACCTCCTATATTTTGGTTGGACCACCCTATGGGCCCCAGCTCTATCCTGCATAGAGCCTCTCCCTCTACCCTATAACTGTCAGATGTCAATGAAATTTGGCATCTCCTCAAGGATAAACTCAGAATATAGATTTCTCGAAAAGGATAGAGGCACCTCCCAATTATTACAAGGTGGTTTGTCAAAGACCATATACCACCTATCCCAAAAACATGTGTTCATCCTATTGTGAATACACCAATGTATAGGAAGTTGATTCATATTGTATTCTAAGATGTTTCTAGAAATAGGATCCATGAAAAGAGAACATATGTCATATTTAATAATTCTCTTCTTTTTCACTTGATCATATGACAACCCATCTGTACATAAAATTCTCGACATCTATCCCTCCATGAACCCCATTTGGTAACCTCCCTAGATACCTCATTTACACTATTGGTTATTTTGTCTAGCATTGAGGCAAGGGTTGAGTGGTGGTAAACACTAGAGGACCTCAACCTATTGACCAATATAGAAATGTGGGCACTATTTTGTGTAAGGTGTTTCATCATATTATCTTGTCTGGAATCTACACAATCTAATGGAGGATGTGGAGGGTTTACAGGTGGCGGTGGTTGTTGAGGAGAAGTATTTTGAGCTTGAGTAGCATTTTGTGCTTGTGTTTGTTTCTCATGTGCAATATTTTTTGTGTTTTCTTTTGTTGGTTGTGCACGAGGTCTTTGTTTTCTTTTTTGTTTTGGGGGATTGTTTGTAGAATTTTATATCAACTTAATAAAAAAAACATAAGTCAATTAAAAAACCCCACCTCATTTAAAATGCAAACAAAAATAATCAAAAACAATCAAAAAACTAAAATCTTACCTGTTTGATGTTGTGCCATTGTTGCAAATTGATCCAAAAAAAAAATGGATACAAAAAACGCTCAAGTTCTGATGAAATTTGTCTTCTCAACGCTATTGTTCCTCCATTTTTGCGTTGGAAATGGCCCAATGCCACAATTTTTGGGGAATATAATATTCCTCAAACTCTATACGCATTTTGAGGAATATTTTATACGGGTTTTATATATCATTTTTCTTTTTTATTAGTTTTTCTAGGCTTGGTAAAACCATGCCTATCACATTTTTGAATTTTTCAGAAGCACGGGTTATGAGAATTTTGGTTTTTTTTTCATGTGGCCACTTTTTTATTCACCATCTTGGTGCACTTACCCACAAAAAAAATCGAATGAGCTATAAAGAGAGGAATGATCAATATTTACATCCAAAGAATGAAGATGTTTTGGAGTGTTTAGAGGAAGTTGGAAGATGGTGCACCATTTTGGTCTATTTGATAGATGAGGCGATCTCTGATTTAAAATCTCCAGCTTTTGCCAAAGGGTAGGTTGCAATCAAAAAGAAGAAGAATTTCATACATAATACATGGGAGTATACAAGATGGGGGTGATTAGTAACAACTTTGCACCTTTTTGAAGGTTGTTATATTCAAAAGATAATTGGCTGATTATCTCAAATGTTGTTAGAATTGTGGAGATTGGCAACTGACTAGCGGGAATATACAACTACATAACAAATCATTGATCGATTTTTTGGTTCTCTAATAGATTTATTTTTTCTTCTGAATAATTTAGAACTTGGCACTATGTATAGTTGTATCGAGCACTATCCCTTTTGATAGCACTTATCAATAAATAAAAATAAAAATTATTGAAAAGCAAGGGACAAGTCATTTTGAAAAATTAACGTAAATTGTTTGTATTTTGTTCTTTGTGTGACACTCAATAAATAGAACATATGCATTATGTTTGCTAACACATTTCGTATTTGGGAAAATGCATAGAAAATAGATGCTAATATATAACAACGTTAGTTGAATAAAAGTTTCAATCACATAGCTTTTTCTATAGCTATGATAAATGATTTATATCTTTTATTTTTTATTTTTTCTGCTTATTTATATTTTTATTCCAAAATTATGCCAAACTTGTTTTTATTAGCATATACATAGCATTGAAAAGCATTTTATTCATGCATTGCATTTGAGAGTTCAATCGAATAGTCATTTTCTTGCTGATTATTTTTCTATGATATCTAATATATTGGCATTTGTATATGCATTGAAAATAGCATAAAATACTTATACGTTACCATAATTTTATTAGGATTTTCTCAATACACATTTTCAAACACATACATTTGGCTATAGGTATTTATTTTGTCTTTTGTCTCTTTTTTCTTTTTTTTTCTTTTTTCTCTTTTTACCTTTTTTTTTTTTCTTGGTTCTTCTATAGTGCAATGTATAAGATGTTGTTTTGAAATTGATTTCTAATTTATATTTTTTCTGTTGTATTTTACAGTCAAATTAGTTTATCAAATAGGCATACAATCATTGTAATTAAAAAACAAAACTTGTTTATAATACAAAAACAAAAACTAGAAAACTGCGCACAAATAATATGAATTGATCAAATTGTTGATAATGCATAGTGTTTGAATTTAGGTTTCAGGTCCTTGTAAAACCTACTGAACTTTGTTACTTTGTAAAGGTTTCGGGTCCTTGTAAAACCTATTTTTACTTAATCAAAACTAAGTCATTCAATTAAATATCCGGGCATTGCATATTTCGAACAGTCCATGTTTGGCTTCATTTTCAATATACATATAGAAAACTATTTAAGGGTCTTCCACATTATTTCCTATATTTTCTATACATTGTTAGAAGAACATTATCAACCTATAGAAAATAATTCATTTGTATTTTTGGGGTTTTCGTAGTGTCTTATCTCCAGCTCTGTAATTTTAAATTTAAAATAAATATCAATTGAAGATAGAATTAGGATGGACGGTATTGGAAAGAGTGGTAGTAAGGATCAATAAGGAAAATGTCACTACCAAGATGCTTAGACAATGTTAAGATCAATGATGAAACCAAATTCATAAGAAATATCATGTTTCACTTGATTATGAAAATTGAAATAAATTCTCCAAACATCAACTACACTAAATTAGAAAAAAAAATAGACACCATATTCATCATTGCTCTCCATACAGATATTTTATTATTTTTATTTCTATGTAAATTTATAATTTAGAATGTTATTGAAAGAATATACTAGGTTTTCTAGGTGTTCATTGGATATGTCCATGCAAAAAGGATGTATGCTCAAAATTCCTTCAATGCTTCAGAATAGATATTGATTCAAAATGGATGATTATGGAATGAAAGCAACATTATAACTCTACATGGAAGGTGGATTTATGATTTTCTCTCAAAAATAGAATTATAATAATGCATGGAAGGTGGATGAATTTTTGAAGGAATGAGGTTCTACTTATAGGAAAATGGACTCAGAATGAGTGTTCATGATGAAAACCTAAGGAGAGGCTCAGATGCACCTAGAAGAGAGCACATGGATAGTTCTTCTTCAAGTGCATCATATGATGACAAGTGTCACAATATGAATGGGTTGAAAATAGGGAGGAATGTGACCATCGTGGTCCATGTGCAAAGGCATACGAGAAGAATTTTAGAGATAAGGTGAGTAATGAGGGTTGTAAGAGTATTAATAAGGCATGTAAGAGCATTAATGAGGTATTTATGAGGGTCTTAATGAAGCATGGGTGAAGGGATAAGAGAGATCTTTAGAAAGTTGACTTTGAGGAAGGGGTTAAATTCCTAATCCAAAGATTAGGAATGTGACAAGCTTAGGGAGAGCTTAGTACTAGGGTTAGGGTTTAAGATAGGTGATTAGGGGGATGGTGATGGGTTAGCATATGTGAAAGGGTTGGGATGAGTTTGAACTCTGAGTTAGGTGATTGAGATAGGTTAGGTTAGGGGTTAAAGGGAATATTAATGAACTTAATTACATAAATAACATATTCATTCAATAATAGGGGAATAGGATTTTAATTAATTATTAAGCTATTGGTTGCTTTTAATAATTAATGAGGACTATAGCCAATTAATTGAGTTAATTAGGACTAGGTGATGACATAGGTCAATTAGGTAATGCTTAATTACCTAGCTAATATGTCCTAGAAGGAACTAAATATGATTGAATTAGGTTAATCATATTTAGGTGTCTACATTTTACCCCTCTTCGAAATAGTGTTAAAATAACGCTATTTCAAAGACATTTAAAACAATAGACAACGCAAAGCTGTAGACATAAGAAACAAAATTTCCCTAGAGTGATGATTAGGATAGATTTAGAATAGGATGACCAGGATGATGCCCCCTCGAGAGGGTGACAAGGAGAAAAGGCGAAGCCCTGGGAGCATCTTGAAAAGATGGCCAAGAGAGACAGGATAGAAGAAAAAGGAAGGGGGGATAGAAGAATGAGGGATGGGATAGTCAGGTTTGCATCAAGGATGAAGGGTTAGGTTTGACATAGGAATTGATTGGACTGAAAGGGAAATTATTTGCTAGAGAGTTAATGGGGGGAGGATTTTTCTTGAAGCTTGAGCGAGGGGTATTCTAGGATGGAATACTGCCATGTAGTTGAGCACTTAATTTGATATAGAAATGCTAGAGACCATGCCAAGGTTACTAGGAATATGAGGCCTTGTCATCAGTTTTTTAGAGGAGGGGTTGCCCCAGCATCACACATGATTCCCAAGAAGAACCATGGTCAAAATGATGCTGGGCAAACCCACAAGCAAATGAAATTTCCCAAGTGTAGCATGCAAACCCAAATGGATTACATAAATGAAAGGGTCATATCTGACTGACTCACAAGAACAAAAAAAAAAGATCAAGTTCCCTATCCCAGGTGAATCCATTCGCAGCATACCATGATATAAAGAATCATGGAAACTTTGAGGAGGAGAACAACTAAGAGAATCATGAATGATAACCAAGAACCAAAATCAAATTTCAAGATCGAAAAATTCAACAACAAGATGCCTTTTGCCAAAGAGGTTAATGATATGGGATGATGATTGGATTAGGATTAGGTCAAGAGGAAGGATATATCCTACAAGAACCCAGTGATGGTAATGATCTAGATTTAGGTCAATGAGAGGAAGGGTACATCCTCAAGGACCCATTTCTAGAAAGATGACTGGATTTAGGTCAACAAGAGGAAGGATACATCCTCAAGGACCCATTTCCATGGAGATGTCAATTGCAAATCGGATTGGCCAAAGATGTGATGATGATCAAGTTGCTTAAATAGGATTTTGTCAAAAGGAACTTGCTAAAACACATGATTCAGAATGGAACTTGATCACTTTCAGCAAGAAGACCGACCAAGGATGTGAGATATGTACAAGAAAGACTAGACTCAAGACTGGAATGACACAGACAAGATATGTACAAATTGAAAGTACAAGAAGCTTAGAGAGAATGGATGAGATGAGGTAGATATGCATGATATTTTCCCTGGTTGAGCCAAAAGGCCAAGATAGAGGAATGGCAGATGGGGTGCTCTATATGTGTGAACGATGTAATCCCAAAGAAGACATAAGGATTGGGAAGGATGCATCCTAATGATGATGAGTGGATTGTGATCAAAGCTTGCAGCAAGGCTAAGGATGTGTTGTGATGGGTTGATTGCTGCTTGAATTTAGATAGCTAGAGGATGTGGATAGGATTTTTCAGGAGATGGTAGGTCACGAGGAGAAATAGGATTGGAATGGGTGGCATTGGGTGCATGAGGATAGCCTAGAGCTAGATACCAATGATAAGGGAAGAAACAAGTGATGGGATATATGAAATGAGGAATTGGAAGATGGAGGAGATGATGGGGAATGCAAAAAGGGAAGCACTGGATGGAAGGATTTTAGTAGAGGAATGGATGGATAGCTGAAGGATTTTGGATAGGAGAGGAGGATTAGGAAATGACATGTGGATAAGAGAAGGTCTCTAAGGACTACGTCACCAAGGAACATAATGTCCCCACTTAAGATAAGTCATGCAAGTGAGGAAGGATTAGGAGGGAGTATGATAGGATGGAAGAGAGGATAAAAAGAGGATGACTAAGTTGAATGAAAGATAGGATGAAGGGTGGATAAGGGAGGAAGATAGTGCAAAATGATAGATGGAAGGAAGGATGGGTGTATAAAAGGATAGGTGGATAAAGATGGGAGGTAGGGGATGATGTTACAAGATGTCCAAAATCATGTAGATATGGTGGCCTATATATTTATCATCAAGGTCCAGAGGAGGATGGAGGAAGTGAAAAGGACAAGACAAGATATGGATGGTAGATGGATGGTGGCCGGAAAGAACTGCCCCCAAGTGTGAGGAGAAACTAGATGGAGGAACTATGCAAGATGCTTGTTTACCAGGTTTACATCATGGTACATGTCCAAGGCGCTTGTTTTCAAATTTTTCACTAGTGGATGAATTATTTCTCTTTTATTTTTCTTTTTTTGTTTTGCTTCTTTTTCTTTTTCTTTATTTTTTTATTTTTTGCTTTTTTTTTAATACTTTTTTCTGGTTTTTCTTCTTTTTGTGTTGATCATGATATGTTGGTACAACTTTATGTCGGATGAGTGACTTAGGAAAATGAGGGTATGAGATAGTTATATGGGGGTTATATGTGGGAAAGGGGATATGATCATTAGAAGTATTCAGATAAAATGATGGAAATTGAGTGGGATAGGGGGATGTTGTTAGGATCAACATTGGCACATGTTTCAAGAGATGTGGAAAGAGTGAATGTGAAGTGGATGGTACCTGTGGATGAAATGTAGGAATCATGGTAGGAAAGTGTGGGACATAAGGACCCAAAATAGATTATGAAGATGGAGGAGAGGAATGCTCAGCTAGAGGATTAGTAACCTTGGATGCCACAATGGTTTTTTCTTTTAGATCCATGTCATCTTTTTTCTTTGGGATCCACATAGTTTTCAATTTTGCTTTCATGGGATTTTGTGGCCTATTGGATGTAGTGCATTCTTTGATTGTATTTTCTTTTGCTAGAGCATGTCGATTGAAGTGGACATGAAAAACTTTAGATTGTGGATCTGTAGCTTTATGCATTGGTGATTTGGCATCCAAATGACAGTGAGTAGCATTGGAAGAGATATGAGAACTTTCATGAGATGCAGGAAATATGGATGGAGTGGTGGAGGTAGGATGGTGGATGGGGCGCAGGGGTATGTGCCTTTGTTGTTCCTAATTGGGAATGTAAATGGTGGGATTTTGTATATGGGATTGATGGATGAAGGAAGGAGTGGGATAAGATGTGGGATGAGATTTTGGGACATAGGGGCCCAAAATGGATTGAGAGGATGAATGAGGAATATGGTAGGTTGTCATGGGTTGCAAGGATAGAGGAGGGGGGATGGCGTTATATGATTTATAGGGACAATAGGAAGATGTGATGGAGGTTTTTAAAGCACTCTTGAAATTTTCTTTAGTTGGACCAACAATTTTGGAAGAAGGGCCTCTAGGTGCGTAACCAATACCACAAGATCATGGATTTATTTTAACTTGAATGGGCTCTAGGGTACCTTGCTCATTTATGCATGCGCCTTTACCTTGATAATTCCATTTTTTTAGCATTTTAGTCAAGGTAGGATACTTTTTAGTGAAGGAACAAGATGTGAGTCCATTATCAGGTGGATGACAAATGTTGGAGTTGTAACTGATGTCTTCTATTTTAATAGGACCACCACAAATGAATGTAAGTGAACCAAGGTGATCGAGTAATGATGGTGGGATAGTTGGAATTGGAGGTGATAAAGGAGGATGAAGGGGAGGGGATGGGATTTTTGGATCTAGACTCAGATGGGGGAATGGATTTAGTGTTGGAGGAGATGGAATGGTAGGATCTTGATGTGAAGGAGTGGATGAATTAGGAAGTGGAGTGGATGGGATGCTTGGATCTTGACTCAGATAGGATAATGGATCTAGAGTTGGAGTAGATGGATCATGTAATGGATGGAGTGGGATGTTAGGATCTTGATATGGAGTGGATGGAATAATACAATCTTCATTCAAGTCAATGGATACTTCAACATGCTTTTGGACAAGGTCTTGACATGACTGGATTGATGTGGATGGTGCGATGGGGGATGTATGTATGGATTTTTTAAATGAGTTGGAAGGACAGATGGATTCTACAAATAGGTTGGATGGATGAATGGGAGATTCATCAAATGGGTTGGATGGAGGGATGGGTGATTCCATTAGAGAGGGAAGAAGGGTGGATGCATGAGTTTCATTGAATGGGATGTTGATAGTGCCGGGAGGAGAAGATGGGGATCAGGATTCTATGGATTCAATAGATGGGGGGACTTTAATGGTGCTAGGAGATGGAAGAGGAATGTTGGGTGTGGGAGATGGAAGGGCTTCATCACTAGTGTTTTCACATGGAAGAGTGATATAATGTGACTCATCAACAATAAGAGATGGATATTGTGATGTCTTCCTTGTGAAACTCCTTAGAGACTTACATATCAGATGGTGGGAAGATGGTACGGTGAGATAGTTCACATAGGTAGGTGTGGCAATGTCCTGTGAACTTGTTTGACTAAGTCATAGGAGAGGAGGGATGGATTGGGGTATGGAATATGTGTTAATGTAGGTAGGATTTGGAGATGGTCTATTGGGATAAGATGCGGTAGATGGGTAGGATAGAGTGAATGGTAGATTAGCAGTAGCATGGGGATCATGGTGATGGTTTGGAAGAAATGGAGGAAAAGGATTAGGGATTTGAACATGGGTTGGAGGATAATGAGATGGTGGATTGGGAGTAGGGATGTAGCTAATAGGGTTGTTGTGGAAAGATGGAGTTGGAGGCATGACTATGGGATAAGATGGAGTTTTGAATGTATATGAAGGAGATGTGGATGAAGAATAATAAGGATTTCCCTTGTCAAAGGTATGATAAGGAGTGCTATTGGGTATAAATTGCGTCATGATGGGATAGTGTGGATGAATGAATGGAGCTTGGAGGATGCTTGGAGCAAGTTTGTTAAGGCTTTCCATGTACACATCATGACCAACAAGATCCTCATCATCACTAGAATAGGATAAAGACATGATGGGGTAGGATGGAGGAATGACTCGAGTTTGGATGGTATTTGGAGAAATCTTGCTAAGTTTTTCAAAGTATGCATCATGATCAACAAGACTCTCATCATCATTAGAATAGGATAAAGATAAGGAAGAGATATGACAACCAAACTCATCATAATAGATGTGTGACATGACACTTTGCAGATGAGTTGGATAAGGAGAAAGGATGAAGATGGATGGAAGAATCAAGCTCAAATTAGGAAGAAGGACTGACGCTAAAGAAGATTGAAAGAGGATGGGGGGTGGCAAAGATGACTCTGCTAGCCTAGTATTATGGAAGAAATGGAGGACCTGACTTTCTTGTGCTTGCCAGAAATAGATATGAGCTCAGTTTGATAGTGGTTGGATGAGGCATTGACTATGACACATGCTAAACACATGCTAAGACATAAATGAAAAACATAAAATAAGCTATGATATAGGAAGTGAAAACCTCCTAAAATCTCATTCAAACCCCATTTGCTCATTGGATATGTCCATGCTAAAAGGATGTATGCTCAAAATTGCTTAAATGCTTCAGAATAGATATTGCTTCAAAATGGATGATTATGGAATGAAAGCAGCATTATAACTCTACATGGAAGGTGGATTTATGATTTTCTCTCAAAAAAAACATTATAACAATGCATGGAAGGTGGATGAATTTGTGAAGCAATGAGGTTCTACTTATAGGAAAATGGACTCGGAATGAGTGGTCAGGATGCAAACCTGAGGAGAGGCTCAGATGCACCTAGAAGAGAGCACATGGATTTTGATTCTTCAAGTGCATCATATGATGACAAGTGTCACAATATGATTGGGTTGAAAATAGGGAGGAATGTGACCATCTTGGTCCATGTGCAAAGGGATAAGAGAAGACTTTTAGAGATTAGGTGAGTAATGAGGGTTGTAAGAGTATTAATGAGGCATGTAAGAGCATTAATGAGGCATTTATGAGGGTCTTAATGAAGCATGGGTGAAGGGATAAGAGAGAACTTGAGAAAGTTGACTTTGAGGAAGGGGTTGAATTCCTAATCCAAAGATTAGGAATGTGACAAGCTTAGGGAGTGCTTAGGATTAGAGTTAGGGTTTAAGATAGGTGATTAGGGGGATGGTGATGGGGTTAGCATGTGTGAATGGGTTAGGATGAGTTTGAACTCTGAGTTAGGTGGTTGAGATAGGTTAGGTTAGGGGTTAAAGGGAATATTAATGAATTGAATTACATAAATAACATATTCATTCAATAATAGGGAAATAGGGTTTAAATTAATTATTAAGTTATTGGTTGCTTTTAATAATTAATCTAGACTATAGCCAATTAATTGAATTAATTAGGACTAGGGGATGACATAGGTCAATTACGTAATGCTTAATTACTTAGCTGATATATTCTAGAAGGAACTAAATATGATTGAATTAGGTTAATCAGATTTAGGTGTCTACACTAAGAACTGTAAAAACCTTAATGATAATGATTTACAATCAAAATTTCTTCCATAAATTATACATATGGGAATAGTTGATAACCAAACTTAAAAAAAATCCTAGAGAAAGTGTAACAGATAAGCATAAAACCCCTAAAACAAAATCATTATATATTGGAACAAAATTCTCAAGAAATTCAAGAATTATCACCACCTACTTCTCTTAAAGTTCTTTTGTAGGCCTTTCCAATTGGATCAATGACTAGGAAAAACTCTCATACTCACAGATTGAACATCTACCCTAAGAAGCTATCTATCCTATGGAAAGGTTCATTTAATACGTCAACCCAGGGGCATAAGTTTGAAATGGAGCTATAAAATATATGTACTATGTCTCCATTGTATACCCATGCTACTATTGCTTGAAAAGGAAAGTTGCAGGAAAGTAAGTACTTGGAAGTAAACCTACCTTAGTCATATTTATCAAAGCAGGATTAATCATGAAAATTAAATAAGTTCAAGCTTACCATGCAAGGACTATTATACCTACTTTGGCTATAGGAAAAGACATGGGAACTATTTCTGTGTGGCTGTAGGAACATACAAAGAACTGAACAGCAACTATGAAAATAATACAGTAAAATTGCAAAGGATCATCTTTTCTCTTCATACACTTTTTTCTTGTTTTCATTTCTATCTAGATTGATGATTTAGGGTTTTATTGCAAGAATATGTTAGGTTTACAATTTCTTACATTTTCATCGTAGTGAGAAACATTATATGATTGCATTTAATTGTAGAACAAAGTCACTACATTTGTTACTCATTTCCTTGTATTAAATCAATTTTCAGACATTTCTTACCATTGCATATATTATGATAAGAAACAATTATGGTACATGAGCAGCTGAACTAGAAAATACTTAGATGAGTAAGTTCATATGTAGAAAAAAATTATCTCTTATTTATAAATGCTAATGTATTCTTTCTTATTAAATATGTGTGTTATTGAAAGCAGTTGAAAAAACAAAGACTCATTTCAATCACTTGACTATATAATGGCTTATTGTATGAAATTTTGGCTTTTTGTATGAAATTTTCAATCTATTTTTTTTTCAGAAAAATGTCATAGACCTATACTTATCAATATAAAATATAAACCATATCAAACCTAAAAATAAGTTGTTTGATGGAACTAAGAACTGTAAAAACCTTAATGATTTACAATAAAAATGTCTTCCATAAATTATACACATGGGAAGTCCTGATAACCAAACTAAAAAATTCCTAGAAAGTGTAATAGATAAGCATTACAACCCTAAAACAAAAATAACCGATATTAGAACAAAATTCTCAAGAAATTCAAGGATTATTACCAACTTCTTCCTTTAAAGGGCTATAAAGACCTTAATCACAACCATAAACTTTGATTTCATTAGTATTAATAAGATTAACAGGAGAAGGTACTCTATTCACTAGATTAAGAGAAACAGGAGCAATGACAACTTTAGTTTTACCTTTAAAATATTGTCCATTACACACAAAGAAATCATGAAATTTGTCCTTTGGTTTTTAATTGGAAAATTAAAATCTTGACTAATCAGTGGATTCTACCAAGAAATATTTTACTGTCTCCAAGTTCAAATCTTGAAGGAAATAATAAGGTAGCCTATAATATGGATGTGCTGATAAACCTTGTGAAAGATGGTTGGAGGAGAAATACGAGGGCTCTTTCTAAGTGGAATAGGGTGGTGATTATTCTTTGAAAGCCCATACCTTAAGAAAACCATATGCTGATAAAGAAGAGCTCTACTATTCCCCAAATGGGTGATAATAATATTAACCTCATTCAAAGATTTAATCAAAAGATTGTTGAACAAATCCTAACACAATGGTTTAGAGAGGTGCAAAAAGATATGATGGTTCAACTGGCAGATCAAGTTATGGTAGAAGAGGATAGCTATGATGGAAAATCTATTCACAAGGTCATGGTGTAAATCCCTGATGCGATCATATCCATGGAATACACACCTTCTTTTGGCAGTTTTTCCCCAAAATAGAAGGCAAAGTCACCCACAAATACAGTTCAAGAAGATGATATTTTGAAAACTAGGATCATAGATTTGTGGGATCTGGAAAAGGCTGAGGTGATCTATGGCCTCAAGATGGAAAATAATCAAGTGAACAAAATCTTAGATCTAGGAATATTTCTGCAACCACACTTTTGGCTGGCACTCTAGACTTTGATTCTTCTAACAATAGCTCGGGTTACAAAAAATCTTCTCGACTTAGGGTGAAAGAATTAAAAGATAATAGGGAATATATAGGAGACACAACAAAGAAGTCAAGATATAGAAATAGAATCAAGGGGGGTATTATTCTTCTTAAACTGGTATCAAAGAGATATCATTGTCAGGGGTCTGACTTAGAGAGGCCTTTAGAGATTCAAGCAGTGGACTGGCCCCTTCAATCTCCTGTTTCTCTAAGGCTTCAGGGAGTTTACAAACTCTTAGGTTTCTCAGGAAAAAATCCCATGGTTAATGAGGCCAAATTGTTATCATTCATTGAAAGACTTCTAGATGCAGATTATCTTGAGGAAGAAGAGAGATGGAATGACATTGAAGGCCTTGTTTACTATAATGACAATGTGGAAGAGAAATCCTCAGTTATTCCCAATGTTGGAGAGGCATATGATCCTTCCACTGGTCTACTCTCTTCGATCCAGACCTACAACTTAGGCATTTAGAAATCACTCTTAAATAATTCTCTCCCTGATTGTGGAGGGGTTAAAATGAAAGGTAAAGGTAGAAAATCTCTTGCCACATTAAGATCTAAATATTGGGAAGATTACGATCAATCCAAAATTACAGCATACTTACAAGTTGGGAAGGGGAAGTTCCTTCCCAAGTCACAATGAAATTCCTATCGTGGAATGTTAGGGGTCTCAATGCCCCTAACAAGCAACCAGTAGTAAAACATTGCATATTGTTGGCCAAGGTGGGTATAGTTCTCTTATATGAATCAAAAATGAGCCTAGATCAATTATCTACCTTTACCAAATCACTTGGTGATTGGTCTGTAGATGGGTTTGACACAATTGGCTCTTTGGGAGGAATTGCAATCCTTTGGAATCCCAGACAGCTGGCCTGCTCAAAATTGGAGAAGAGCCCTAATTGGATAGGTGGTGAAAATAGAAGTTTAGTATCCAACTTAAATTTATGTATCATTAATGTTTATGGTCCAAATCTTAGCAAGAGTAAAATGGAAGTCTCGACAGAGATAATTAGATTTCTTCTCGCTCGAGAAGATGGGAATATTTTTTTAGGGGGAAATTTCAATACCATTGTTCATCCCTTAGACAATTTGAGGGGCTTGCTAAAGGAGTCACAATCTCAAACAAATTTCAAGGATTGGTTACAATCAGAAAATATAATGAAAATAAAATTAGATAATGGTTTGTATACTTGGAAAAATAGGAGACTTGGACCTAACAACATTGGATAAAAATTAGACACATTTTTCTTCAAAGGTGACCTTACACTCTTTCCATTTGACTTCAAAGAATCCAGCTCTCCAACTTTAGGATCTGATCATTTTCCCATTCAGTTGGAAATTTTTGGGGAAGATAAGCCTCAGTGGTGCCCATTTAAATTTGAAAAAATGTTGCTTAAGGATGCAATTTTTTTTTAATTTGGTGTCAGATTGGTGGGAAAAATGCAATATAAGGGGATCAAAACTATTATTTTGTGTCAAAGCTGAAGAACATCAAACAAAATGTGCTCATCTGGAATAGAACTCATTTAATAATATCTTCTCCTTGAAAGAAGAGGTGGATCAGAAGCTTAAGTATTTGAATGAAACCATCCTGCAGCAAGGCATGAAAAAGGAGTGTTATGATTTAGAAAAATATTTGTTAAGGGATCGAGAGGATATCCTAGCTAAGGAAGAAACATTTTGGAAAAAAAAAATCAAGAGAAAGTTGGCTGGAAGCAGGAGACAAAAATATAAAGTTTTTCATACTAGCACTAAACAACATAGGAGTGTCAATAAAATTCATTAAATTTGTAATGCAGATGAGATTCTTCTTCAAGATCAGAAAGAGATTCAAAAGGAAATAGTCCACTTTTATATAAATTTTTTAAAATCTTCATATATTTATCATCTTAATGCTCAGGAGGATTTTCTTGCTGATATCCCAAAAATTATTCTAATTAGAACAATCTATTGCTTCTTTCCAAATATTCATAGAATGAAATTTTGAAAACTCTTTCACTTATGGCTCAAAAAAAAGCTCTAGGGCCAAATGGATTTCCACCCTCCTTTTTCTTGCACTGCTAGCATATATTTGGGAAAGAACTCATTTATGCTTTAGAGACACTCATTCCTCAAGTAGATTTCTAACTGAAATTAATAACACTTTCTTTCTCTCATTCCTAATAAATATCAAGCTAACTTCATGGATGCATTTAGACCAATAGCTCTTTGTAACACCATTTACAAACTTTTTTCCAAAGCATTAGCCAATAGATTAAAAATTGTCTTGGGTAAGATTATTAGGGAAGAACAAATTGGGTTTGTTCCAGGGAGATCAATTCTTGATGGCATTATTATAGCTCAGGAAGCTATTCATTCCATCAAATGTAAGAAACAATGCACTATGATAATCAAATTGGACATTAAGAAGGCCTATGACAGGGTGTATTTTAGGTTCTTAGCTAAATGTATGGAGAGATTTGGTTTCTCCAAAGATTGGATCAACCTAATCTATTATTGCATTTCCACCACAAAAAATTTGATCCTTGTAAATGGCTATCCCAATGGTTTTTTTGAAGGGTCTAATGGTATTAGACAAGGAGATCCCTAATCCCCCTTTTTATTCATCATTATGGCAGAATATTTGGGGTGCACATTTATTAGTCTCCAAAATCAAGGTTCCATTCAGGGTGTGAAAATCACTTCTTCTATTAAGGAAGTTATCCATCAATAATTTGCAGATGACATTCTTATTTTTGGGAAAGGCATCATCAAGGAGGCATTATCCATCAAAAAAGTTTTAGACACTTATGCTTTAGCTTCAGGACAAGCTGCCAATAAAGAAAAATCTTTAATCATTTTCTTTCATACCAAAAAGAAAATCCAGCAGTGGATAGAATAGGTTTTGACATTTAAGACTGGTTCCCTCCCATGTTCTTATCTTGGTATCCCAATTGACAAAGCATTGAGAACAGCTTCAACCTAGAAACCCATTGGTGAAAGAATGGATAGAATATTGAACTCTTGGAAATTTAAGTGGATTTCTTGGGCTAGGAGAGTGGTGTTGATTAAATCCACATTAGCAACAATTCCCATTTACTTAATGTCTTGTCTCTTACTTCCCACTAGTTTCTATATGGATATGGTTAAAAAAATAAGGAAATTATTCTAGAAGGGAACTGACACTAAAAGAAAATTTTATCTTATTTCTTAGGATAAGATTAGTAGACCAGTAGAAGCTAGTGGTACTAGAATTAAAAATCAGCTTTCGCGGAACCAGGCCCTTAGAGTGAAACTTTACTTGAAAATACTTAAGGATCAGAATCTTAAATGGGTGACAATAATTAGAGGTGAATATTTTTATCACATAGAGGATTCCAAGGTGGTAAGAATTAAAGATCTCCCCAGAGGTTCCATAATTTGGAATTTAATTTCTAAATCAAGGGATATCATTGAGGATAACATCACTTGGAATATTAAAGATGGTTCCAAAGCTCCTTTTTGGGAAGACTCTTGGGGTGGTTTTCCTTGCATTAATCAAATTTTGGGTTAGAACAATATTAGCAATTTTTTCTCTAATATGTGGGGCCCTTTGGTAAAAGGTTACATCATTCCTGTTCCTCAGCATATGGTAGATGACTCTTGGCAGTAGAGGAAATTTTCACAACTCATATTAGATCTATTGGAACTCCATCAATTCAGGAAAATACTAGAAGACAAATTTTTCTTGGTCAAACAGGGACATGAAGAAATCATTTCGAATGGCTCTAAAATAGGGGTATATAATGTGAAGGATGGATACAAAATCCTAACAGGTGCTTCTTCTCAAAATCAATCTCAGTTCTTCAATCAGCTATGTTGGAATAAATTTGGCCTTCCTAAAGTAGGATTACTCTCTTGGGTAGCAATTTAGGGAACAATTCTTACTATGGATTGGTTTAAGAAGATGGGTTATTGTGGTCCTTCTAGATATCCTTTATGTCACAACAACAAAGAAGATACAAATCATTTGTTGTTATCTTTCTCCTTTGCTACAGAATGATGGCAGTGGTTATGTGCTAAATTAGGATGGTCTTTAGCTCTCCCAAGTGATATTCTCTCCATCTTCACCTCATAGCTACAGCATTTCAAAGATATCCTTTGTGGAAACCTATGGATTATATCTCCTTCCATATTGATTTAGGAGCTATGGAAAGAAATAAATAGAAGAATTTTCCAAGACATAAAACTAGAAAAAAAAAACATCTATTTTTAATAGAACTGAAGCTACCATAGTGGAGGTCATGAATTCTCACATCCAAACCCAAAGTGCACAACACAAGTTCTACACTAGTTGGGATGATAATATTTTAAAAAAAATGGTTTGGGCTTAAGACTCCCCCCACATTAGGCAGAGGTTTGAAAGAAAATGTCAACCTCAGATAAAATTGTATTTGGTTGCCTCCTTCCAAAGGATGGTTTAAGTTGAATTTGGATGGATCCTCTAAAGGAAATCTTGTCCCATCAAGGGCATGCTGCATTATACATTCTAGTGATGGTAAGATTTTAGCTAAATTGGCAAGTCCCTTGAAAATTGACACAAGCAATATGGCAGAATTCAAGGCATTGTTGTTTTGTTTGTCTTTAGAATTTGAATTGGGTTTAGATAAACTAGAGATTGAAGGGGATTCAATGGTTAAAATCAATGTCATTAGAACTGGTTCCACACCAAATTGGAAATTGCAAGCCACTTTTGAAGTCATTTTAAACCTAATGAACAAGTTTGAATCTACAACCACTAACGACATTTTTCATGAAGGAAATCACATGGTCGATGAATTGGCTAATAAAGCTTCCTTGGGAGAATATATAAAGCTCACATGAAAGGTTTAGGTAGATCTAGGCATAATCACATTGATTCCATAACTTGTGACATCTCTTAACGGCCATCTAGAGGCATAAATTGATCAGAAGGAAAAAGTTTACATAATGTCATGTCGACATTTATGAAGGAATTGCCTCCATTGTAGAGTACTACCGTTTGAGATCTAGAGGAGGTACTTTGTAGATACAAGTGGCTTTTAGTAGGGATTGGAAGTAGGTTTGGAGGTGACCCAGTCATTCCCTCCTTTTCGCTTCAAGATAGTCAGTAGTTGAGTACTACAAAGCATTCTTGCATTCATATCAAATTCAAAATTCATCTGATGGGAGGAATTCCCCTCCAATTGTCTATACCTTTTCACCTTGGAAAGAAGGAATTTCTCAATTGCACGGTGCCTCCTCTTCTCCTCTGAAAAAGAGGACTATCATTCTCTTTCATTTGTTTAGGTTCATTCAATTTCTCTCCTTTTTTAGTGGAACGGACATTTGATTTCTGGTGAAAGAATAATGACTTCTTTTCGGAGAAGATTAACTTTAGTTAGACCCAAATTTGGTAATTGCCAATTCAAGGACTTTTTTGGATATTTTTCATTGGGACTTGTTGGTTCATAAGTTTCTTGAAACTAGTGGTGACGTGATGGAAAATATAAAGTGGTGTAGGTTTGTCTTGTTGTTGGATGGTGCACAATTTTCTAAGGCGGATGTTAGACATTTTTATAGTGGCTTTGTATTTGGATTTTTACAAAGCTGGTTTCTTCTAGCAGAGCATAGCCTTGATTACAGTGATCAGAATATAAACACTCTAATTAAACTTTGATCAGAATTAGAGCAGATTGCCTTTTATTTCCCCATCACCTTTAATCGGCTCATGGAAGTTTGTAACTATTAGCACCATCTTGTGTTACATGCGGTTAGAAAGGTGCTAAGATTTAATTTCCTTAGCACAAATAATAGATTCCAAGTTAATTCAGATATATGCACTCATTTTTTGGTGAGTATCTTGGGGTGATCCCACAAAACTGTGTCCCACTTTTTGGCCAACTTTGACACTGAAATGAACATTCTGAAAAAAAACTTCACTTTCGAACATCTATTGTCATTAAACCATTAATAATTTGAAGATGATGTAA
>MU227896.1:1677111-1689682 GCA_018584345.1 Thuja plicata
AACGGGCCCTTACAGGTTTAGGTGAATCTCATAAGATAGTCACGGTGTGGAAGAAGAAATAAACAACTGAAGGAAGTTCGTCTGTAGCATCGGATCTCGGTGCTATCTCTTCTGGTAACTAATCCAACTGTCATGGCTTAGGAGGAGTATTAAAGAGCATAATTTTTTAGTTCCCCCTCTTTGAAATAAGGTATCATTTATTTCCAAAGTAATTAAGTTTGATTTGATTGATTAAAATATGAATTATATTTGTTGGCATCAGTGATGCACTTTTTGATAGAAAATCATCATGAGTAATTAAGGATATATTGGTGGAGTTTTCATATCATTTTTATATTCAACAAAGAAGAGAAATAAATAATTGTAGAGATATAGAGTTGAGAAGGATAAATTCAAACACAAACATGGAATCCAAGTTGATTATTAGATAATCTAGCGATGATATTCTGAAGAAGGTGAAAGGAGTTGAATTGGATGAGTATGATCATTGGAAGTTAAGAGAAATGGAATGAAGGTTGAGTGTTGATGAGTTATAGAGTGTCAGAACCTTGGGTTTCGATTTGTGGTCAGAATTCCCTTGGTTTTTTGACAAATATTATTTTCTATTTTTGTTACAAAGAGTTAAGGATTGCAATATCTTTCTAGACAAACCCTATCCGATCATGAAGGAATCATTTAAGGAGATACTAGTTTGTGGAGTGTTGGAGACCTCCCTAGAAAGAAGATAAAACAAAATTATGTTAAGGGGCTTACCAGTATTAATAAATATCCCCAAACTTTATTGATTAACACTATTGAAGATTCTACAAGCACGTATCTTGCATAAGGAATCACTGACAAAATTTAATTTCAAAATTGTGAAGGTTCTACTTCATTTATTGTTGCATATATTGCACATAAGATGGTAAAGGAAAATAAACAATTTGATCTATGTATCTTGTTAATGGAAAATTCATTTGAGAACATTAGGATGTCTATGGTTGAGGTTTACTCTTTTTGTTTTGGGTCTTTGCTCGTGTACTGAGTATTCTATTTTTTTAATTTATTACCATCAAGGAAAATGTTGTTTGGTTTCCGAACATCCCTGTCAGAAAGAAATTTTATAGATGTCTAGAATATTTGGAAAATAAGGAGAATGCATGAAAAGTATATTTATTATCATTGCAGATGGATTTATGCTCATGTATAGTACTATATGGTACTATGCTTGCCATTATTTTGTAGGAGGGTTCATCCTCTAGTCTAAAGGAATTAGAAGTTAATATTGACGGTTCGCCTCTGGAACCTAAAAGAAGGAAAATCTGTTCTAAAGGAAAGAAAGTTGTCACTGTGATATCTGAGGAAGATAAGAAGGAAAATGTGCCTTGTTCTCAATCTGATTATTTGAATTAAGATAAAATTAATTCCATGATAGAAGAATAATATTTCAAGAAAATTGGTGAAATATGGTACACTTTCTCTCCAATTAGTATGAATAGAATTCAAGATGTTGTAATTGACAATGTACGTGCGGGATCATGGTATGCCAAACTAGGCCCTTAAGTGGCAATGAAATTTTAGAAAAATAGGGTTAGGCAATTTGATGTAACATTTTGAATAAGTTATCAGCCTTATATCAAAAACATGTAAGAAGAGAATATATAGGAAATTGAATGTAGTTTATAAGATAGTATTTATTTTTGAAAAAAAAAATCTATTTGCTAAAAAATTGAAATGTCAAGGCAGAGTACATAAATGTTAGGAAAAAAGTAAGAAGTAGGTGTATGTCTAACCATCCTAACCACAATCAAATGATAATATTTTTTTTAAGATTATGTATATAAGTAGAAGAGTCATGTCTGGATGTGATGCATATTTTTGAGTAATTTTTTTCCAAATAAATAACTAGTTGTGATTTTTTTACTACAACATTTTAAAATATAAAAAATCTCATGTCTGGCCACCTTAACTTGGTCAAAAATTTAAAAAAATTAAATTTATTTTTTTTCCTATAGTATCTGAAGCATAGAATGTGACACGTCATCCTAATTTGTACATGGAGGATAATATTCAAAAACAACATAAGATTGCATGAAGGTACACCTCTTAAATACTATTGTTCAGCTAATATAGATGAGATACATAGCTATTGCATTCATATTATCAGTTATATTGTACTCTAAGTATTGATCATTTTCAAATTCTCAAATTCATACTTGATCATTACATTGTGCATTCAAACTGAATGTGATACAAAAATGTTCTTTTTATATTCCATCTTTCACATTGGAACTTAGAGGAACATATGCAGAAAAGAAAGAATGATGAGTGGGGGTCCATGCATTGCCTTTAGGATTCTTCTGCATTTTGGAGCTGGTTGTCTGCATCTTCTCAGGTATTCATGTCCTTTGAATTGTCCAGCATTACCTGCATCCTAGGTCTTTAGGTCCCGTGTCCTACATCATGGAGACAAAGTTTTAGATCCAAATTGGATCTAAGAAATGCATGAGAACCTAAAAGCATCATACTATATAGTAGTATCAAAGGGACTTCTATCTTTATGAGACCCTTTACTATAGTTTAAAGATGAAATTAAAAGAAGAATCATAATCAATTACATTATACTGAATTGCTATAGTATGTGGGTGATCATCACTTTGATTATCCACACATTGTAGGAATCTAGAACAATTGAGTTATCTACTATCCCTTTTCCCATCACAAGTTTCAAGAAAGGAGTGTTATCTTGCAAAAGTGGCATAGATATGACAATGTGATGTTTAAACTTGTTGAAAATAGATAATAGATGTAATGTTGTTTGTCAGTGTCACAAGCCCGTGCTCAAACCTCATGAACATGTGCAAGTGATCAACATGTGAAATAAATATGAACAAATCAAAGCTAGAATGTATGACAACATTTGTGCACAAATATGACAGGTTTTTCACAAGTATGCAGATGTAAAAAAGCATTAATGGTATGTAGGTGCATGGTGGGGTTGATACAATGAAATATTGCAAGTCATTAAAAGAATGTTGTTGTCTAATAAAATAGAGCATCATATGTAGAAGAGAAGAGAGATGTAGTTCATAACAGTCATCTACAAAATTTGGAATGAGAAACATTGGAAGATAGTGAATGCGTGTTGTTGCAGTTCAAAGGAAAGATGCTACAGAATGAATTGGTGCAAGAAACGTTATGCATGTGCAGAAGAGAAAGAATTTATACTGATATGCAAAATTCAACATTGTTGATGAGAAGATGAACTACAGTGCTATCAAATGTAAGTGATGTGCATGTGCAGATACAGTTCATAACAGTGCATATTCAAGAACATCAAATAATAGTGATGTTCAAAGGAAGAGAGGATGTATATAATTGTGAAGATTCTTTCTATTTTTTCAAATGTAAGTGATGTGCATGTGTAGATACAGTTCATAACAATGCATATTCAAGAACATCAAATAATAGTGATGTTCAAAGGAAGAGAGGATGTATATAATTGTGAAGATTCTTTCTATTTTTACAATAATAATATGCATATAACATAGGAAAATGGATAACAATGCTTTTTTTTAAAAGAAAAATATCAGTTATGCATATGCAGTGATAAATAAACAGTGCCACCTAATGTCAAATAATGTGCATATACTAAATAAACCAATTAACAGTGATGTTTAAAAGATAGAAAAGATGCATTTTATGTGTCGGGCAGATAGACAGAGTGATTTTCATGGATTTCACGAGCCCTTGCTTGAACCCCATGAACAACAATTCTTACTAGAGTCAAAACAACCCTTAAGAACAACATTATACACTTACCACTGTCAAAGAAAGGTGGAGACCAAATAGTTTATAGGTTCACACACATCTTAATAGTGTCAAAGCACAGTTCAAGTCACGGACTGACAAGGAGAAAGAAAAAAAAGAAAACATGGTGGTTGATGTCAACCACAGACAACTTTTGTTTAAACACCCAAACTCAATGACAGAAATAAAGACTACAAATAAAGGAGAGGCAACACAAACTTATTACTTATAAATATTTATCCCAAAATAGAGTGTTAAGGTGCAGTGACCAAAGACCGCCAGCTCGACCTTTCTAAAGCTATGTGTTAAAAGCATAGAACGTTCAACGGTGACATTAAACAGCTAGAAGAAAGAGAAGACAAAGGTAACTTATCTGGAGTTCAAAAACTTGAGCTTCAAGATTAACAAAGCCCGCACTCTAGGGTTAATGCAGCTTGAGCCCAAATTATAGGAAATGACTCCAGTCAAGAGCCCGAGTTCTATGTTTAACTCTATGTTAAGATCCCAATCTTCATGATCACAGTCATAGATAAAGGTAAAGCTACAGTTAAGCACCAGAAATCAACACCATAATCACAGCAAGCGGTGCCACATAGTTACAGTTTCAAACCCTTGTATTTACCAAATGCAAGTGATCAAATAACCAAAACCAAGACACAAATGCTAGTTTGATAAGCTTTTAAGTCCAAGTACATGGAGGAGTTAATGCATTGAAGACTGCAGTGTTTGATAGCATGAGCCTCAGGATTTTCTTTCCCAAGTGGCATTACAGAGTATGAGATTAATGTCATGTGGGAGATATTTTGAAGAGCTTTCACTGCTTAGTATCAGTCATGTTGACCCTAGGTTATGCTGAGACACATTAGTTTAGGAATAGATTCCAGTTATATGTTTTGGGGTTAGGGTTTTTTACTATAGGTTTTTATATATGTTTGTTATGTTTTTAAAATCAAGGATGTATTTTAAGAACCAACATTAGGGTAATGGTCTAAGGCATGAATTATGCCTAGTTTTAGGTTTTTCTAGCTTGATTGGAGGAGTGATTTTAGGGGATGAGTCCATTTTCAGATTTGCTTGGAGGGGCCACATTGTGGTATATATCTAGATTTCTTATCCATAAGAAGGGGTTCAGAATCTAGGGAGAAGGTCGTTTTGTGAACATATCAATTCCTTTGTGCTTTCTACATACATTTTGTAACCAGAGGTTTAGTTTTGATGCATTAGTGTGTTCAAGTGAATATACCTTGTTCCTTGGCATGTTTTACATCTTAGAATGTAACCATTGTAGATTTCTGAAGAAAATAAAGCGATTTCTCCCATTATTCACATATTTTTCTGAGTTTTGATATCAATCCTCTTCTCCATTTCTACATTTTGTGTAATATTTTTATAGCATAGATTAGTGAATTAATCCAATTCCTTCTCTAATTTATCAAAATATAACATATTTTGTAGAATATGTATGTCTATTGGAAAATCATCATTGTTTGTGGTATAATCCTAATAGTGAGATCTTTAGGTCAACCTATACATTGAAAAGTGAATGTCTATTCAAAATCTCAGTAGTATGTGTCTTGTTGATGCTTGTTTCAAGTTCTGATTAGTCTGAATCTAGTTTGGTGTATCACCCCTTTTTATTTATTTAGTTTTCAAGTTATCCCCTTTTCCCTTTTCCCAAAATCAGAGATTCAGTCATAGGTGATATTCCAAATTCAATAGGAACTATCCTAGAATCTGGATATTCCTTCCTAATGAGAGGTACCCACAACTCAGGAAGGTTTCTATTGTTACCATGAGATATTATTATGCCCTAATGCCTGAGTTAGGGTGATATTTCAAGGCCTTAACAGTTTTTGGCACGCCTGGTGGGACCCAAAGGTCATAATTTTCATAGTTCTTGTTGGTTTTGATATGCATCCAGCAGGTTGCAAACCTTAGAGAGGTCATTGTTTTGCATATCTAGCAACTCTGAGTTCATACCTACTGGTTTTAGGCAGATTTGGTGCCTAAAATGGATTACTATCCTCCATTTCATGAAAGTGTTCCTCGACTCTTTGAATGGAAGTCATATCAAAATAGTTGTGTTGTTGTTTTAATGCTAGAATTTAAAGGAAAACATCCATCTCATGCTTATCACCCTCCCATCGAGCATCAATTTTCTTGGAAACATGCCTACCAGCAACCACAAGAGATATTTTCTAATGAATCCCAGAATTATTCCCAGCATGTTGCAAACATGAGCCTTGATGACATTCAGATGAACTTTCCAGAACAATTGAGATCTCTGGAATGAGAACATGAATATGGCATGCAGTAAGAGGAGCTATCTTATCAATCTCACATACACCAGAAAGAGATGGAGGCTCAAAGGTATGAGCATGAGTTATTTTCCAAGTAGGTGGCATATAAAGAGGAGCAAATAAGGTAGTTAATGTCAAGATTACAAGAGCTAGAAGCTCAAGCAGCTGCTTGTACCCTAAATAGGCCTACAATTCAAGAGGGTTCCAAGCTTGAGATTGCAAGTTTTAAGGGTTATAAATCTGAAAAAGAAATAGGATAGACCCTACAAGAGCCCTTGACTGAGCATAGTCAACCAACCCAGTTTATTGATCTTCAATTTGAGTTATGTTATGTAGTCGAACCAAATGACCAAGATACGAAGCTACCATGGAAACCTTCATGGACTCAGTATCCTGGCTATCAGATGCAAAATATTATCAAGTTTACCCCATACGAGTCATCTCAACATTAGGGAGCTGAAAAGGAGGTTGATTTTATTGTTTCAAATTCGATAGAACAAGTAGTAGAATCTCAAGAGCAGAGCCAGTTGAGACAGGAGGTACCGGATTTATTTGCAGAACTGCCTGCATATTTTGATTATGATAGTGAACATATTGCATCATTAGTTGCAGGGGACTATGTTGAGCAAGAAAAAATGGTGGTGCTCCTCTTTGATGAGTTACCCTCCTTTTTTGATCAAGATGAGGAAGATGTGATTCCAATCGCATTAACACAACTCCAAAACATTTGTAATAAGGAAGCTGACAAAAGCCTAGAGGATTGTTTTGACAATATTATTAAATATTCCTATGAGAATCTTGTTAAAATGTCAGAATATGTGCCTATAGAAGGGTGCTCTATTTTGGAAAACATTCTTTCTAAAGATTGTGTGCAGGAACACAAGATGGACCCAAGTGCTCATAATTTAGAGTGGGTTAATAGTTTTGATGAGCTCTTAGCTGACTTAATAGAAGATGGTGGTACTTTGACCATGGAGGAGGAGTTCACATGGTTGTTAATAATGCAGGACAATCATGAGTATTTAGAGACAAGAAAGGAAAGTAAAGAAATCAGCAAAGATATCTCTAGGTTCATACTCTATAGAGGTTGTCTGGTCAGGAATTTGGCCCTGTTGGAGAGAAGTGGAGAGGTCTCATTTACATCAACACCCAATTATGAGCATGTTGATAAGGAATACAAAGTGTAGCATGATGATTCATTCCAAGATGCCAATTTATTCAATCAATAGAGTGAAGTAAGTCAACGTACTTTCTCTCTTCAGGAAATGTTGCATGAGCTGGTTAAATATGTTTCATTTTTCAATCTTCCCGTATTTTCCTATAAGCATGTGCATCATTGCAATTTGAGGAGCAAAGGAAAAAAATTTAGTGAATTGGTAAATGGTTTTGTTTAGCATGTTTTGTTTATGGTTAGGCTAGGGTAGGTTATTTTTTTAGTTTTTCCTAAGTGTTGTCAAGCATAGTTAGTTCAATTTTAGTTTTAGCTTTCTCGGTTTTCAATAATTTTTCAAGGTTCAATGTTTGTTTGGGTTGCAAAGGAAGATTTTTATTGAATTAAGGGTGGCTGTCAGTAGTCAAAAATGAGGGAAAGGCATGATTTAAATTTGTTGTCAATTTATATAAACATAAACATACATGCAATCAATGAGAAATGGTTTTCTTATATCCACAGTCTATGTTTAAGGTTTTAATCAGGTGATTAACAGACTCAATGCCCAATGGACTGTTTTAGGCTACTGGTCTCAATGTCTAGCATGTAGACAACCATCAGAGGTGCCAGAATTGTTATCCTAATTTTTTATATGCAGGATAATAATCAAAAACAATAGAAGATTGCATGTAGGTACACCTCTTAAACACTATTTTTCAGCTAATATAGATGAGATACATTGTTATTGCATTCATATTATCAGTTACATTGTACTCTAAGTATTGATAATTTTCAAATTCTCAAATTCATACTTGATCATTACATTGTGCATCCAAACTGAATGTGATAGGGAAATATTCTTTTCATATTAGATCTTTCACATTGGAAATTAGAGGAACATATGCAGAAAAGAAAGCATGATAGGAGCATGATGAGTGGGGGTCCATGCATTTCCTTTTGGAGTCTACATTTTCAAGCTGGTTATCTACATCTTCTTGGGTCTTCATGTCCTTTTCATTGTCTAGCATATCCTACATCCTAGGGAATTAGGTCCTATGTCCTGCATCATGGAGAAAAAGTGTTAGATCCAAATTGGATCTAAGCAATGCATGAAAACCTAAAATAATCATACAACAATTATACTTTCAGATTTGCACATTTTCCAACAATAGGAATGTAAGGGAAAGGTATGCATCTACATTAACAGAATAGTACTATCAAAGGGACTTATATCTTTATGAAACCCTTTACTATATTTGAAAGATGAAATGAAGAAGAGAATCATAATTAGTTACATTATCCTGAATTTTTATAGTATATGGGTGATCATCACTTTGATTATCGAAAACAATGTAGTTATCTACTATCCCCTTTCCCATAACAAGTTTCAACAAAGGAGTGCTATCTTGCAAAAGTGGCATAGCTATGACAATGCGATGTTTAAACTTGCTAAAAAATAGATAATAGATGTAATATTGTTTGTGAGTGTCACGAGCCCGTTCTCAAACCTCATGAACATGTGTAAGTGATCAACATGTGCAAGCAATAAGAAAACATCAAAGCTAGAGTGTATGACAACATTTGTGCACAAATATGACAGGTTTTTCACAAGTATGCACATGTACAAAAGTATTAAGCGTATGCAAATGCATGGTGGGGTTGATATAATTAAATACTACAAGTCATTAAAAGAATATTGTTGTGTCATAAAATAGAGCATCATATGCAGAAGAGAAGAGAGATATAGTTCATAACAGTCATCTACAAAATTTGGAATGAGAAACATTGGAAGACAATGATTGCATGTTGTTGCAATTCAAAGGAAAGATGCTACATAATGAATTGGTGCAAGACAAGTTATGCATGTGCAGAAGAGAAATAATTTATATTGATATGTAGAATTCAACATTGTTGATGAGAAGATGAACTACAGTGCTATCAATTTTAAGTGATGTGCATGTGCAGATACAGTTCATAATAGTGCAAATTCAAGAACATCAAATAACAGTGATGTTCAAAGGAAGAGAGGATGCATATAATTGTGCAGCTTCTTTCTATTTTTACAATAATAATATGCATATAACAGAGGAAGATGGATAGCAATGCTTTTTTTTTAAATCAAAATATCAGTTATGCATATGCAGAAAGAAGTGATAAATAAACAGTGCCACCGAATGTCAAATAATGTGCATATACTGAATAAACTAATTAACAGTGCTCTTTAAAAGAGAGAAAAGATGCATTTTAAGTGTCAAGAAGATAGACACAGTAATGTTCATTGGTGTCACAAGCATGTACTCAAACCCCATGAACAACAATTCTTACTAGAGTCAAAATGACCCTTTAGAACATCATTATACACTTATCACAGTCAAAGAAAGGTGGAGACTAGACATTTTATAGGGTCACACACATCTTAATAATGTCAAAGCAAAATTCAAGTCATGGCCCGACAAAGAGAAAGAAATAAAAGCGAACATGGTGGTTGTTGTCGACCATAGACAACTTTTGTTTAAAACCCCCAACTCAACAACAAAAATAAACATTGTAGATAAAGGACCGACAACACAAACTTATTACTTTCAAATGCTTATCCCAAAATAGAGTGTTAAGGTGCAGTGACCAAAGATTGCCAGCTTGACCTTTCTAAAGCTATCTGTTAAAAGCACAGAACATTTAACAATGACATTAAACAAATAGAAGAAAGATAAGATAGACGTAACTTATCTAAAGTTCAAAATCCTGAGCTTCAAGATTAATAAAGCCTACACAGTAGGGTTAATGCAGCTTGATCCCAAATCATAGGAAATGACTCTAGTTAAGAGCCCGAGCTCTGTGTTTAACTCTATGTTAAGATCCCAATCTTCATGATCACAGTCACAAATAAAGGCAAAGCTACAGTTAAGCTCCCAAAATCAATGTCATAATCACAGCAAGTGGCACCACATAGTTAGGGTTTCAAGCCCTTGTCTTTACCAAATGCAAGTGATCGAATAGCCAAAACCTAGAAACAAATGCCA
This sequence comes from Thuja plicata, assembly GCA_018584345.1. Lineage (NCBI taxonomy): Eukaryota > Viridiplantae > Streptophyta > Pinopsida > Cupressales > Cupressaceae > Thuja > Thuja plicata. The sequence goes on from MU227896.1 coordinate 1,687,371, forward strand.
GTTTGATAAAATTTGAAGTCCGATTACATGGAGGAGTTAATGCATTGAAGACTACAATGTTTGACAGCAGCAGCCTCGGGATTTTCTTTCCCAAGTGGCATGATAGAACACCATTTTAATGCCATGTGGGAGATATTTTGAAGAGTCGTCACTACTTAGTATCGGTCATGTTGACCCTTGGTTATGTCGAGAGGCATTAGTTAAGGCATGGATTTAGGTTATATGTTTTGGGGTTAGGGTTTTTGATTATAGGTTTTTATATATGTTGGTTATGTATTTAAAATGAAGGATGTATTTTAAGAACCAACATTAGGGGCATGGGATAAGGCATGAATTATGGCTAGTTTTAGTTTTTCTAGCCTAATTGGAGGAGTGATTTTAGGGGATGAGTCCATTTTTGGATTTTCTTGGAGGGGCCACATTGTGGTATATACCTAGATTTATTATCCATAAGAAGGGGTTCATAATTTAGGGAGAAGGTAGTTTTGTGAACATATCAGTTCCTTTGTGCTTTCTACATACATTTTGTAACCAGAGGTTCATTTTTTATGCATTAGTGTGTTCAAGTGAATATACATTGTTCCTTGGCATATTTTACATCTTAGCATGTAACCATTGCAGATTTATGACAAAAATAAATTAAGTGCTCCCATTATTCACATATTTTTTTGAGTTTTGATATCAATCCTCTTCTCCATTTCTGCATTTTGTGCAATGGTTTTATAGCATAGATTAGTGAATTAATCCAATTCATTCTCTAAGTTATCAAAATATAACCTATTTTGCAAAATATGTATGTCTATTGGTAGATCATCATTGTTTGTGGTACAAACCCTAATAGTAAGATCTTTAGGTCAACCTATACATTGAAAAGTGAATGTATATTGTAAATCTCAGTAGTATGTGTCTTTTTGATGTTTGTTTCAAGTTTTGATTAGTCTGAATCTAGTTTGGTGTATCACCCCTTTTTATTTATTCATTTTTCAAGTTATCCCTTTTTCCCTTTTCCCTAAATCAGAGAATCAATCATAGTTGATATTCCAAATCCAATAGGAACCGGCCTAGAATCTGGAGATTCCTTCCTAATCAGAGGTACCCACAACTCAGGAAGGTTTCCATTTTTACCATGAGATATTATTATGCACTAATGCCTGAGTTAGGGTGATATTTCAAGGCCTTAACATGACACATGTTTCAAATTTGAAAAATGTTATACTTTTTGAAAGCTATAGACATTTTTCAATTATCCTATCAATTAGGACTTTAGACATAATCCATTTAGAAAATGAATAATATTTTTTTATTAAACTCAAAACTTGACATAATTTATATTGATGGAAAGTCAAGAATCTCCTTAAGAAGCCCTTTTTTGTTTCATCAATTTTAGACAAAAAAAATTCATCAACTACATGGTCAAACTCTAGAAACACAATGAGATTTCAAAAACACATTTTTGGGTTGACTTTCCAGGTTTTTAATTCCCAAGAAAAAACCCATAAAAATCCAAAGGCAAATCTCTAGGTTGAGAATAAGAAAGAGGGGGGGTGAGAATTAGAGTGAGAGAGAGAGAGAGGTCATAAGTGGTCCTAATGGGTCCTAGAATACATTACTATATTCTAGCATCCCTTATGACCCCTTACGACCCCTTGGGACCCATAATCATACATTAATGTATCCTTTGAGTTAGGTAGAATAGATTAATGTATGTTGAGGGGTCTTAAGGGGTCCTACAATGTATTAATGTATTCAAGGACCCCTTAAGACCACTTATGACCCCTCACAAACCCCTTATGACCCCTTACCATATATTAATATATGTTGAGGGGTCCTAAGGGGTTTTAAGAGGTTACAAGTGGTCATGAGGGGTATTTAGTGTTGGAACTATATTGAGATGATGTACTGAGAGGGGAGGGGTGAATCAGTACCTCTTAAACTTTTCTTGGTTAGCCCATTAACCCTTAGTTATCAGTTTGTAATTTATCTTATCTAATTGTTCATCTTTCCTTATGCATATGTAATCATATCATACATTATTTTTAGTATGTAACCATAACAAAAACATTCATGAAAATAGATAACACATGACACAAGATATGATATCACAGAAAACTCTTGTTAAGGAAGTAAAAAATTTGGTGGGGATCGTTACCCACAAAACTTCACTATCTTTAGATAAGAAGGGGTCGGTTAAGGCTTACAATTGGTCACTTCTGATGACCTACCTTGTTAGGAGTATTATAGTGGAGACCTATTAAGATCTACTTCATTTGAAGCTTTAGCAACACTGTTAAGTGTGCACTCTGTTAAGAGAT
>MU227896.1:1693642-1717748 GCA_018584345.1 Thuja plicata
TTATTTGCATGGTAATCGGTCTACTTGTGTCCCATGCTACTTTTCCTATGGAAGGAAAATACTCTTCGAAGTAAAAGAATATACACATTATTAGGGAACCAAACTTACATGTGTTTTTCCTTGAAGAACTTATTGTGCACATGTTCTCCTCAAATTGATGTAATAGGATCTCTGCCAGATTCATCTTCTTCCCCTATTTGATGATCTTATATGATGTGCTCATGGCAGTGCTAGAAATATTGTTCATTCTGCTTGCCTGGAATATCTTGTATCCAACCACACATGCTCCAAATTTCAACTCTATGTTGGTTATGGTGTTTACTTTTAGTGCCCTCTTGTCTGATTTTGCACCAGTTAGCCTTTCCACTTCTGCAAGAGGTGGATGTTTGTGAGCCTGAGGTTTTTTGGTTGTTGGATAACCAGTCACAGTGTGTATAACATCCTTTTTTATAGCCTTAGGTTTGTTCATCCATAGAGTGTTGTCGTGGATTCTGCTTAGAAAAATTTTGATCCACTCTATTTTGAAAACCTTGGGAAAATGTAGTGCATTTGTTAGTCCCTTAACTTCCAAGTGTTTATGCTCTTCTTTGAGCTTGCTAGCATCATCACAAAGTTCCCTATAGGCGTTGTCAAGGTCTAGATCTCCTATCTCTGAGATCTTGCAATGAATGTAGGACCTTAGGTCCTCTACTAGAAAAACCCTAGGTGGGATTCAGGAGAATGCTCTAGAATTTTTGGGTTGGGAAGCTATTTCAGGGTGTATTTTATACTTAGGTTCAGCACATGCTCCTCTATTGACAAGTCTAAAAGGTTTGTTCTTGTCAACCTTGATTTTCTCTACCCTAGAAGTTGATGCCATCATATTTGAAATTTAGGGATTTCCATAAATCAAAATAGTGCTATCAGTGAGTGGATTAACTTATTGAATGTCTGTGATTGCCTTTGAATCTAAATGCTTAATGATTGACTTCTGCTGGGTTGCTTCTCAAATTGCTCTTAAATCGCTCTGTTCTACTCTGCTCAAAAATCATGGGTGCAAAAATGAGCTTACCCATTGGGATTTTATACCTTTTTGTGCCCTTAATTTTCATAAATGCTTACCAACTCATTAGTTTATGAAGACTAATTTTGTCGGTAAAGAAATCCATAACACCGTCGGTGTCTATGCAAAGCATCGGGGTTGCTAGCGGTTTTGAAGACTTCAGTGATGCTCGTTGGTGATGTTGCGATGATATCTTTTGTGATTCAGTGTTTACCGATATCCATCAGTTTATACTTAGCTTGTGTAATGATCGATACATTCTGGTAAGTCTTACCAACTTTTCTGTGTGTGTTCACCGATGCATATTGTGCCCAATAACCGATGGTTGCTTTTCAATAGTTTAGTATATAACAATGTATTGCATCTTTATTCATGCTAATATTTTTTTTTTAAGCCAAAGTGGGATATCCACCATATTTTATTAATATAAACTGATTCAAAGACTCCCCCATGGAAGAATCAGGAAGAAACCCCGAGATCTTAGTCATATACAATATTATAAAATATGACAATTTTACATATGAGTTTCGTAAAGAAACTCATGAATCCGAGAAGGGTGTATATCAATATATACATTATATCTATCTTTAAGTCCACTAACTTAGTATTAATACAGCATTAAAACATTGTTACCCCCCATAAAATCTTCAACATTCTAAAGGGATCAAAACTGGACTATGTTGTTTGAATTGCTTTACACCAGATATCAGGATTACGAATAATAAAACTAGATTAGCCTCTGTTGAACAGTTTGATAACCTGATAGTAATAAGAAAAATGGTTGCAAAAAATTAGGATTGTCGCGGGTGTTCAACTGTAGGTATCTATACTTATCTTATTCCTCCATAGGCTCGACAGCAGCAGATCCCCAAGATTTTTCCCACCCCACTGGCAGAGCAACAACATCTTCTTCTTCCCAGCCATCCATTGAATGTTGCATCATTGGGCGAATGTTGGAAGATTGTCTAGGCGAAAGGGGAACATTCAGGTCAGGAACTTGTTTAATGATTTCAGATGAATCCTTGTAGTAGCTTGAATGTTGGACCAATGGCAATGGAGACAGCAGAAAATCCAATATTGAGTGTGCAAGGCTTCGTATTTTGTCCACCAAAGGCTTCCCAATGGCTGCACCCACAATCTTCAAGTTGTTGTGTAAGACTCAGAATCTCTTCTTCTCCATCGCCCATTTGAAACTGTCGTATGCCATTAGGTGTTCATGGATAGCCATAAGATAATGGTGTGAGAACAACCCCCCCACCAGCGCATTGCTAGACCATAGGTCGTACCTCTGTAATGCCTCAATGAGTCATGTTCCCTATATAAATTGGGGCCGAACAATCTTATTCACGATATAGACCACCATGTCTATCGATTGCAGCATGTCCATCAGATTTGATAGAAAAATCAAAAGCATCTGAGAAGGGTAGACCACAATCCTGTTTCTGGGGGCCAAAATGTGTTCTCCCACAACACGTTGGACTGCCCTAAAATGAAGCATTGAGTTGGTAATAAAAACGCGGTCAAGTTTCGACCCATCAATTTTGTTTGGGAGTGGGGATTCAACAACCTCCGGGGAAATGTGAACTCTGTGATTCCTTGGAAGGAGCTCATCATGCATATGTCCACAAGTCTGGAAAAAGGGGAAAACCATGCGCATCATTTTGAATTTCGCAAATACACTTCTCTATATGATGAATCGGAAGTAATGCGATTAAATTTTATGCAGGGGAAGGTATTTGTAGTTCTCCAATGGAGATGAATACAAATGTGCCAATTAATGTCAAACTATCCACAATCTAATTCTAATATTTTGGGTACTGCACAGATTATAGTGTAGGATGCATGTCATTGATCTCACATTCACTTGAATTATCATTTATCATGGTCGCATAAATTTTTGTACTATTTTCATATTAACGGCATGTAAATGCAGAGGGTAAGTGCTTAATATTTGCCTACTTATGATGCCATACCACTGTGTCACATGATTCTGTCCGTGTGGCCATGTGAAATGAGGATTCAATGTCATTCTCTCAACTCAATCAATGAATCCAAATTGCAAATCGGTGCAATAACTAACTTCCCATTCGTACATTTGAAGCTGAATCCACTAATGATTGTCTTTCAGATTTATAAAGTTCTTGAAACTTGGCATCCTGATTTAACATTGCGTCACATTTGAAGGACAATACTTCATAACCATCACATCCTCTATTTGCCAGGTGATCTGCTAATTGGTTTCCTTCCCTCAACATATGTGAAATCTCTACTTCTTAGAATGTATCTAATAATAGCCAAATTCGCTGAATGATGTGCATGATTTTCCAATTATGAAACATTCTCTTAATACATGCTATGATTATAACACTCGAATCTCCCTCTATATGGATCTTTTGGTGTCCACCCTGTTTAGCCAATAATAATCCTTCAAATAATTCCTGAGCCTCAGCCATATTATTTGATCCAATTGGGAGTGGACAGCATTTTATTGCTAGTAATAGTCCTTGATGATCCCGGATGCATACCCCAGCTCCTAATTTTCCTGGGTTCCCCCTTGAGGAACCATCAAAATCTATTTTACTATTCCCTATTGACGGTGGTATCCATTTGATTAAGTTTCTTGCCAGCATTTTATTCGATGTTGTATTGTAACACCAACCAAATGGTATGTGTATTTGTTTCCATTGTCGCAATATTGCAGAATCCCATGAGGTCATGACCAAGTTGTGCTTAAGTTTGTTGTCACTGGCATTTACTAGTTCTGATATAGACCTCTCTAAAGCATTTGTAACTACTTCAATTGAAGAGGGAGTTCTTCAAAAAACTCTTTTGTTTCTCTCCCACCAAATTGCCCAAACAAATAATGCTGGGGTGCATATCCAAATTGCTGAAAAAAGGGATGTAGAGTATAACTATGGCCATGATTCAAATAAGTCCCAGAGTTTGTTTGGTAATGGTGTTAAATAATGTAATTTTTCAAGAACAAAATACCAACACTCCTGTGCAAATTGACAATTTAGAAATAGGTGATCTACATCTTCCTGTTGGTTGTCACATAAAAGACAATTAAAAGATTGCGCTATGTTGAGTCTATGTAGTCGCTCACTAGTTAGTGCCTTGTTGTTCAAAGCTAGCCAAGAAAAACAACCAGCCTTGGGTAGATTCACATTGTTCCAGCAAAAATTGTATGCTCGAGATGGTTTTGTAATTGAAATTCTCTATTGAAGGAGATTATATCCCTCCTTGATAGTGAATTTTCCATCTTCTCCCGGGGCCCATAATAGTTTATCCTCTAAGATTGATAAGTAGACCAAATTTTTTGAGAAGATTTTCTCTAAGTACTGTATCTCTTGGGGGGATAAGGGCAAATCATGAGGTTCTTTCCATATTACCTTTCTGGAGTGTAGACAAACTGCTAAAACATAGTCATTTAAATAGATTCCCCAATTATTTTCTGATGTGTTAACTATGTTTTCAATGCCATTCATACAAAGAAGGGGAGGTGCACCATTCCATGAGTCTCGCCAGAATTTGACTGATTGACCATTATTTAATTCCCAAGTAATAAAATTTGTTACTATTTCTCTGGAGGAAATCATGAAATCCCAAATGGCTAATCCTTTAGGGGGGTCTAGTACTGATAAGATTCTACCCAGGTTGTTATCATCTAGATACTTTTGTTGCATAATTTGGCACCAAATGTTGTGTGGTTTGGAGTACATTTGCCAAACTAATTTACCCCCAAATGCTTGATTTCTTTATTGAAGATCATGTATCCCTGCACCACCTGACTGCTTCACTTGTGTTAATTTCTCAATAGAAACCAGCGGGATTTTCTTTTCTCCATTCATATTTCCAGTCCATAGGAAGTCTCTTAATATTTTCTGTATTTTTTGAAGAACCGATGAAGGAGCTTTGAGAACTGACAAATAATAATTGGGGATAGCTGATAAGACTGATTTGATTAATAGTATTCTTCCTGAGAGTGATAACCATCTCACTTTCCATGCTACTACTCTAGATTTAATCCTCTCAATGATGGGCAACCAGTAGCTGCTTTTGTTAACTCCCATAAAAAAAGGAATGCCAAGGTAAATAGATGGGAGGATATCCACTAAGAATCCTAATAAATTGGTAATATTATTAGATATAATTTTTTTTGTATTAAATAAGTAAATTTTGGATTTGAGAGGATTGATTTTTTGATTTGAAGCTGTTGTGTAAAGGTCCAATGATTCCTTAATCTGTCTGGCCTCTGAAATATTTGCACTCCCAAAAAGTAATGTGTCATCCGCAAACAGCAAATGTGTCATTGATATACCTGTTTGTCCAATCTGAACCCCTTTCCACTTCCCTAGTACATGCTTATAATGGATAAGTCTAATGAATGATTCTACCATGAGGATGAACAGCACTGGCGATAATGGATCTCCCTGTCTGATACCTTGTGTGGATGAAAAGAATCCTACTGGTGCTCCATTTATCAGAACTGAAAAACCCACACCTGAGATACAGGATTTAATCCATTTACACTAACCTTTTGTGAATCCAAATTTTCTTAGAACCTTGATGAGAAAATCCTAGCTTACTCTGTCATAAGCTTTCATCATGTCTAGCTTGATAACAAAATGTGAAGATTTAGTATTGTTAATGGAATGTAGGACTTCATGTGCCACCAGAGCTCCTTCCATTGTTTCCCTGCCTGGAACAAAGCCCCCTTGTGGTTGTGAGACAAGATTAGGAATGAGGTACTGCATCCTAAGGTAGATTTCCTTTGTTATGATTTTATAAATGGTATTGCATAAAGATATTGGACGAAAATCTGCAAATGTTTTTGGTTTTTTGGTTTTTGGAATAATGGCTATATTTGTGGTGTTGAAATTTTTTAACATGGATATACTAATCCTTGATTCTTCAACTACTTCCAGTAATTCCCACCCTATCCAATCCCAACATACTTGATAAAACAGAGCAGTGAATCCATCTGGACCAGGGGCCTTATCTGAGGGTAAAGAAAAAACCACTTTTTTGATTTCTTGGATTGTAAATGTAGCCAAAAGTTTTAAATTATCCATCTCTGTTATCAAAGTGGGGATTGCCTCTATTAGATCCACCATTGGTGGATCTAATGGATATGTGTTAGGTGGCAGGTTTAGCAGGGTCTGAAAAAATCTAATCCCTTCTTCTTGGATGCTTTGAGGATCAGTTATTAGATTTCCAGTCTCAGCGTTAGTAATATTAAAAATTCGATTACTCACTGCTTTCTATTTTGCTGACGCATGAAAGTATTTAGTGTCTCTATCTCCATCTTTTAGCCATAGCTCCCTTGACTTTTGCCTCCAATATTCCTCTTCTTTGCTACATATTTCCTCCCATTCTTGTATTAAAACTTTCTGTGTGGTGTATGAGTCCTCATCCATTCCTTGTTTGATGATAATGTTATATATATCCTCTAATTTTTCCTTTACTGATTCTTTTTCTGAAAAAATATTCTTAAAGGTCTTCTCATTCCATTTTTTGATCCACTTTTTGATGTGTTTCAGCTTATTTGCAAATTGGAACATTTTAGTACCTTCTATTTTTGGGGCAGATATCCAGCATTGTTTAAGTGAAGGTAAGAAACATGGATGACGTAGCCACATTCTTTCAAATTTGAAAGATGGCCTAGATTGGAAGCCTTGTCTTAAAGTTGTTGAAGACATATGCAGACAAATTGGGAAGTGGTCTGATCCAGGCCGAGGAAGGATTTCTGAATGATATGTAACATTTGCTAATTTCCAACACTGAGCTAGAATAAATCTGTCTAATCTGACCGCTATCTGTGAGAAATTTAACCTTTTATTAATCCATGTAAATTTTCCATTTAATGGTTCAACATCCATTAAGTCATTATCTTTCACAAAAGTGGAGAAATCTTGAATTGTTCTCGGTGCTGGATAGATTCCGCCAATATTTTCTGATAGTTTGAGTATGGCATTGAAATCCCCACCCATTATAAGGTATTTTTCTGATTGACTTTGTATAAACTGAGTGATTTCCATCCATAGCCTTTGCTTGTCCTGAGTTGGGGTAGGCCCATAAATGTTAAATAATAGGATTTTTATTTCAAAGCTCTCCAATATTATGACTTGCCAATTGTCCCTATTATGTATTGGCTGTCCTAGTATTAGTTTAGGGTCCCAAAGAATAGCTAACCCACCTGAAGCACCAATCACTGGGCTATGTGTAGTATTCCATTTTGACCAATTCCCAATTGTTTTATTAAACACTTCTACTGACATCTTGGTTTCTTGAAGAAGTATCACTTCCGCTGTTAAAGAATTCAGCTCTTGCTTAATTATTTTTCTTTTGTCAGAGGCATTTAAACCTCTGACATTCCAAGAGGAAATCTTAATTGTTGACAAGGAGAACACTTGGTTCTCCTCGTCGATCTTTTGATAGATGTGAATTTCCCGTCCAGTGTTGATTGAATACCTGCTGCTATTTCTTGCTTAATTAGACTGCTTTTTGGTATTCTTCCTCTATTTCTTGGTGTGACTTTAACCTGTATATCTTGAATTGGAGTTTGTTCAAGTGATAGCATGGTAGTAGTGTCAAAAGATAGTTGCTTAGATCTTGGTCCATTTGTTTCAGTCTCAAATTCATCATAGACTTCCTGATCTATTATTATTTGATTCCCCTCTGTATCTATGAATGTATTACTTTGAATCCACTCACTAATTTGAGAGTATGTTAACTCATCAGTCTTTGGGGATGACACCCTTGCATTATCCTCCTGCCAGTCTTCTTTTGTTTTTGTGAGATCCAGATCATCTATCTATCTATATATTTCCCCTTCCAGATTATACTCCATGTTTTCCATTGATAGTCCTTGTTGGTCCTCAGTACTAATGTTGTTCTCCATCAATTTTGTTGACATAATCTGCTGACAAGGCCAGTATGTTTCTTGATAAATTTGATTTATCTGCTGAGAGCTACTCAGGTTGTGGGCTACTGTGGGTGTCTGCAGTCCCTCATCCTCTATGATATTGATATGTATTTCTACCTGGCCTGTTTCCTCAAACTCATGGATCTCTTGATCTGATGTTACATTTTTGTTGTGCTGCTGAGAGTTCATTGAAATATAATCTCCTTCTTGTAGTGTTATACCTTCTTCCTCTGCTATCTCATATATTATTTTATTTGCTATCTCTGTCAACAGTTGATCTGATATTTTCCTAGCTCAAAGGTTACTTAGAGTCTCTTCATCAAGTGCCTCATGTGTAATTGGCTTTTTAATTGGGGAGTCAGAGTACATGATTTGTTGCACTAGCTCATCCATATCAAGATTGTGTACTTCTAACGACTTCCAGTCTAGCAGCATGCTCTGATTGGTATTGTTGAGGATCATCAAAATATATCTTACTGCATAATAGAAATAGATGATCAACTCATATGAATATAGATTGGAGTGCAGGGCTTTGTTAGAATAAGCTGTCAATGCATGCATTTCTATATGCTGAGAGTAATGAGAATTCTGACGGTATGAACATTTGATAGGATTTGTGCATTGACTTTCACATATCCTCATCTGTGAGCATGATTGGGTACTGCATTGTTTTGTGAAGTGTCCTAATCAATTCTGATATAACATGATGGTATCTTCATTTTGAATAACAACACTTTGTTCCCATCGACCCCATTTGGAATTTAAGTAGATGGATTTTGGCAGTTCCTTGACATTATCATGTAGTATGCATACTCTAACCTCTCGGTGAGGAAACTCAAAGGGACTTAAATCATGCTTAGAAAAGATTCCTAGTCTGTTAGAAATAATTTCTATGATGTCCAGATCTCTGTATTCTAATGGAAAATTTGGTAAAGCTATCCAGATTGGGAAGAATAGAGGGGATCTATCTTCGAGTATGACATTAGGGGTCCAAATCGAAGTAAAGAGGCCCAATCCTTTATAAAACTAGCTTTTATTTTTATGGATAGCATCTCTCGATTCGATGGATTCAAATTTAGCAAGAAAATATCCCAACTTAATGTCTACCCAAAATATATCTGTGAACCCTATCCAATTATCCAAGGCCCAAATCTTAATATCATCAATTGACAGGTCTAGTTTCAAGAATTTACCTATAAGTGCTTTGTCCCGGAGGAGATGAATTTGATCCTAGAGAAAATGGTCTGGAAAATTAATTGTTGACGTACGCTAGGGGTCAAGATCTTGCTGTAGATCCAGTTGTATCTGTCTCTGTTTGATCCTCCAGGTTTGCAAAGCTTGTATTGGGTTGAAGCTTGTCAGTGGCCACTGATGTGGTAGAAAAATTCTAGTTGTTTTCTACTTCATAAACTTTGGATCCCTCCTAACATTATCCTAATCCTGATTCCCCCGAATGACTATCGGGGAGCCCCGGGGTGTGCCTTCACAAATGTCAAATATTTGTTGTTTTTGGAAGAGGCAACCCCTTGTCCTGCCCTTTTGGTTTGGCATATGTCTAAATCTTTTAACACCTAGTCGAAATGGATTCAAATTTTTTTCCCGCTCCTGTCACTTTTCAAAAAACCCTCGACCCAATGAGGTAAGTGCCTGTTTGAATGTCATACCATCATGCTCCAGATTTTGTTTTGTATTGAGTCTTGGCAGGTTGAAGTGCAGATTAGTTGGCATCATGTGATGCTGATTTTTCTCTAATGTTGATGTATATAGACCCTTCTTGTTCTGAGCCCTATCTTGATTTTTCCCTGATTTCATAATATTAAATCTGGGGTTAACAAAGAAGGGTTTTGCCGGTTGGACTATCACTCTCCCTCTAAATATCCTCATAGGATCATCAAAGTCAGGTTGCAACATTTTGTCCTTTGTGGGTGGATTTTTCTGAGCAAAAGGGACCGGCTGAAACCCAGAAGGTTGGTACCCGCGTCTGTTTTGAATAATATCAATTTCATCTTTCTTTGTTTGATTAAAACCCTTACCACAACTAGAAATTCCTTGTTGAAAGCAATACTATTTGAATAGTTGACTCTGTGATTGTTGTGGTCCCCTAATGCCGTATATCTGCCATTTCTACCCAGCCCTATGTCCACTGAAAGCTCTGCTTGGATCTCTGCCCATGCTCAGATTCCCTCTCTTGTTCTATTCATGCTAATATTACAATATGAACTATGTATAATGGAACTGATGCATAGTAAAACTTGTCATAATGTAGTTCCATACTTGTGCAATCTAGTTAGATGTAGTGATGTGATCAGATCCAGTGGATGGCATGTCACCATTTGCATTGCTCATTTCAGCACCTTCAGTGTTTGTGGATTTTACCCACATCTTGTTTCTCATTCTTTTGATGTCATCAATGGTATTTCCATTGGGATGTGTATTTGTGTCTGTCGGTCAGTCTTTGCAATATTTTATCACATGTCCAACCTTATGACAATGTAAACATGCCATACCTGGATTGGTCCATCCTCTTGACCTTCTAGTCCATGTTCTCATACAGTTGGTAGCAATATGACCAAACCTTCCACATGTTGTTCAATTTACCCATGTGTTATAGTCCCAAACATATGAGTTACCTTCTCTTGCTAGTTTGTAGCTTTTATCATTCGCCTTTGGAGTCCATGCCTTGTTATTCTTTTTCTAGCATTCCTTATGTGTATGCCCATTCATCTTGCATGTAGGACAGTACTTGTCCATATAGGTTTTTCTCTTTGGATTCATCACTTTGGATCTGCACTCATGTGTCTTGTATCCTTTCTTTTGACATTTATAACAATTACCAATAAAAGTAGATTGTGCTTGAGAAATACCTTTCATTTTGCTTCTATAGATGTTTGAGGTGTGGCTTGGTTTTCCACAATGATTGCATGACAATTTCTTGGATCTTGGGTTTTTGAAAGCATTCCTCAGATCTAGTTGATTTGAGGATTCACCATTCTTTTTGTACCCTAATCCTATGTAGTTGTTGACTCTTCTTTGTCCATCAAGAAAATAATCCATCCTACGGTTGCTATCCTTAGCCTTTTTGATTAATTCATTGTGTTGATTCTGGACTTTGATTTCATGCTTCAATTTCTCATTCTCTTCTCTTAGCTCACCTATGATCTGTATTCTTTCAATGAGTTCTGTATTTAATCTATTTTTCTTCTTGAATCATAAGAATAATCTGGTTGGTAACCTCGTGGTGATGCTCAGTGAGTCTTAGAATCTCTGATTCTTTCTCTTGTAGTTTATCTGTAATTTTCCTCCTATCATCAATGGCTAGTGTTCTTTCATTTTCTACTTTTCTTGCATCATTCATAACATCAATCAATCATTTTTACCATTTGAGTCTCTTGACCAATTTACAGCATCTTGATTTGATATGTTAGATGTAGATCTATCTCTTTCATACTTGTAATTTCTTCAACTGATGCATCTAAAGCTTTTCTCAATGATGATTCTGTTGTTTCAAATTACTCTTGTATTTCCATTTCTTTGTAGTCTTTCTCATTCAGCCTGGTTTCCATAATCTTTCTTTCATCAAGAAGTTGTCTTAGCTTTATCTTTGCCTCCTTATACTGCTCATAGTTTATTTTCATCTGTAACTACTCATTCTCAATAGTCATGTCCAGTCTAAACTTGTCCATTGCTCCAATCTTTTCTCTCAAGTCTTTAAGATTTTCAACAGAGAGACTCAGCTCTAATACCAATTGTTGGAACTATATTGAGATGATGTACTGAGAGGGGAGGGGTGATTCAGTACCTCTAAAACTTTTATTGGTTAGCCCATTAACCCTTAGTCATCAGTTTGTAATTTATCTTATCTAACTATTCATCTTTCCTTATGCATATGTAATCATATCATTCTTTTTAGTATGTAACCATAATAGAAACATTCATGAAAATAGATAACACATGACACAAGATATGATATCGTAGAAAACTCCTGTTAAGGAAGTAAAAACTACAAAGGGGATTGTTACCCACAAAAATTCACTATCTGCAGATAAGAAGGGGCTGGTTAAGGCTTACAATTGGTCACTTTTGATTACCTACCCTGTTAGGAGTATTACAGTGGAGACCTATTAAGATCTACTTCGTTTGAAGCTTTAGCAACACTGTTAAGTGTGCACTCTGTTAAGAGATTTGGAAAGAACGGTTAAGTCCAACTTCTACAAAAGGATTTTAGATGTGATGCACTTGTTAGAATGCAACTACATAGGTCTTTGATCTGATGATAAATGCAATCTTCAATTGCTGATAACAGATCATATAAAGCTTCATACATACTACTAAACATCCTTCCATGATTGAATAATACCTTTATTTGCTCGTCGGTAGCCTCTGTGTGTTCTTGAAAACTGATGTACTTTGTTTCTGATCTTTGCATGAATTCTACCTTCTGCTCTTCAGATGCTCTTCATGGCTATCATTCATAAGAATTCATATTTTCACAATTGAGTATGAACATCTATTTATACTAGTTTAGGTTCAATTCTTGATTCATGCATCGCAAGTTAACTCTAAATCCAAGGTTTACAACTTGACCTTGATCTTTAGTTAGATATGCTTTTAGATCCATTAGGATGCTTTAAAGCATTTACATAAAGCTTGCATGACCATAAAATTATGATTTAAAACAAAATAAAACTCTATAAATAGAATTACATTGCTTTATCTGTCGTGTAAAAATCAGATCCACAATTCATGGGTTCTTTGTCTCTCTATCGGTTCTGATGGTCAGTTTTCTTGGTCGTCGGTGTTCCTTTCTTGAACTTGTTGTCGGGTATGCCTTTTCTGTTCCTATCAGGTTAGTTTTGAAAACTATGTCGCCGGTAATGCTTGTGGTCGTCGGTGATGCTTGTGGTCACCAATGATTCTTGTCACTTTTATACTTAGCATTTTTCTTGTGACCTTTGTATTCTGTCGGGTATGCTTGTTGTCTTTCGGTAATGCTTGTAATCTGTCAGTGAAGCTTGTAGTCTGGCAGTAATGCTTTAGTCTTCCGGTGATCTCTATCAATGATTTTCACTGAGTATACTAATGGAAAAATAATGTCATCATTTAGAGGTCCTAGGATCTCTTAAGACCACTTATGACCCCTTATGACCCTTCAACATATAGTAAAGTATCCAAGGAGTCTTAGGATACATTAATATACTCTTAGGGGCCTAAAGGGTCCTAAGGGGTCTTAAGGGGTCCTAAGGGGTCTTAAGGAGTCCTACAATACATTTATGTGTCATAGAACCCCTTAAGACCCCTTAAAACCCCTTACAACCCCTTGGGACCCCTATTATACATTAATGTATCCTAAGATTCCTAAGATACATTAATATATGTTGAGGGGTCTTAAGGCGTCATAAGTGGTCTTCAGAGGTCCTAGGATACATTAATGTATCTTAGGACCCATTATGACCCCTTACAAACCTTTAGGACCCCTCAGGATACATTAATGTATGTTAAGGGGTCCTAAGGGGTCGTAAGCAGTCTTAAGGGGTCCTATGATACATTAATGTATCCTATGACCCCTTAAGACCACTTAGTACCTCTTAGGACCCCTCAGCATACATAAAGGTATCCTAGGATTCCTATTATACATTAATGTATTCTAAGGGGTTGTATGAGGTCATACGAGGTCTGAAGGGGTCCTAGGATACATTAATATATCCTAGAACCCCTTATCAGTCCTTAACCCCTCAACATAAATTAATGTATCCTAGGTGTCTAGGGTACATTAATGTATATTTAGGGGCCCTAAAGGGTTCTTAAGGTTCTTAAGGGGTCCTTAGGGGTCATAAAAAATATTAATGGGACCTAGGATACATTAATGTATTAGAGGACCCATTAAGAACTCTAATGACCCCTTACAAACCCTTGGGACCCCTTATCATACATTAATGTATCCTAGGAGTCCTAGCTCTCTCTCTCTCTCTCTCTCTCTCTCTCTCTCTCTCTCTCTCTCTCTCTCTCACATGTGGGGTAAAGCCTTGCTCTACTTTTGGGATTATTTTTGGTTTACATCAGTTGAAGACAATTAGTTCATAATTATTAAGATAATTTTTTATTGGTTGTTTCTTTCCAAATATTTCTCTAGGCACCTCTATTATCTAGATATTCAAGTAGCATGTTACAAAAATTTTGGTATTTTTTTGATGTTCTTCTAGTTGGTTGTTAACTTGATGGTAACCAAACATGGTCTTGGTTGTTGCATTCCCATTAGCATTGAAATACATCTTATTCCATATATTATCGGTAATTTTTCTTTGTAAAATTCTTATCCTATGTATGACCTATCCATGGGTCCCATAGTAATGTGGAGAGAAGATATTATGTGTGGCCTATCTATTTTGTTTGATGATTGTTTGCTTTTATTTAATGAATATTTCATTTTTTTATTCATGCCGACATGTTTTGGTTGGGAGACTCATTATGGGATTATATCATTGCTACAAGTATATATTTAGAACATAATCATGGTTTTTTATGATTATGGGTGGATAGGAAGTGGATGTGGATTTCAAAATCATTTGAAAGTGATAGTGAGTGAAAGAATATATAATAAAGAGTTTAGGAAAAGAGGAGGAAAAGGGTTTTGCAAATGATTCTCATTT
The DNA here is from genome assembly GCA_018584345.1 of Thuja plicata. Classification (NCBI taxonomy): domain Eukaryota; kingdom Viridiplantae; phylum Streptophyta; class Pinopsida; order Cupressales; family Cupressaceae; genus Thuja; species Thuja plicata. Next base: position 1,708,260 of record MU227896.1, read on the forward strand.
GGATATGCAATAGATAGTTACATTTCTACTAACCTGATATACAAATGCAATTCCCTCAGTTAATGTTTTTATTATAATATTATTTTTTATTAAGTTGTGACAGCTTGTTTGTGTATTTAGGGTAGTTATGTTGATTGAGAGTCAGCACTTTGGCAATGAGCCTCCATTGTAAAAATCACCTTAATCAGTGTCACCTTAATTATAGTTTATATACATGAGAATTAGCTTCTCCTTGGTTCTTCCCATCTTGGGATTTCCACATGTATCTGGTGTTCACTATGTTTTTTATTTCTTATATGCTTCGTAATTATTTCTATTTTATTTGTCTAATTGAATTTATAGCTTCTACCAGACCAATAAAGTATAAAAATATATTGGGATAGTTGATTCAACCCCCTCCCCCCTCAGTTATCTAGGACTATTCAACATTTATAGGGTAATACATCCTTTAGAAATGATAAATTTTGATTAGATAAAGTACAAGATGGACCAAACCCTTGATAATGCTTCAAAAAAAATGATAGGTTATGAAACGCTCCAGAAGTTGCAAACAAAATCTAACAAGGAGTAAGAATAAAGAAGTTTTCCCCTAGAGAAGAAAATTGGTCAGATCTAAATTTTCCTACTAAAAATTATTTGTCTCATACAAAAAATTTAAAAAAAGTAGGTTGTTAACAAGACCCTAAAATGCAACATCAGAGACATCTTGGAGAAAAAAAAATAACACATATAAGGAATGGGTATACACCCCTAAAACAAGAATAAAATTACCTTAGGATATAAATACAATATCCATAGAGAGGAAAATATAAAAAATAAGTAAATTGAAAGGTATTATTTCCCTTATTAAAAAATGAGCCACAATAACCTTGATGAGAATACACGACAACAAGAAGAAATGATAATATGGGCCAAAAAGTGTCAATGTTATGGTCTCTTAAGGTCGTGTCATTCCTAATAAATTTATTTTATCAGCTATAGAAGCCACCTCAATAGGCTCAAAAGAAACCAAAAACTCAAAAATAATCTTATTTCTACACAAAGTAATAATACCACTAAAGCCCCCCAAAAATTAGAGTTGGGATCTCTATATTCTCAACTTTAATAGCCACCCCTAAATGGTCCACCTTTATAGCACCTTTGGAAAAAAAAAACCTAGATTTTAGACAATAACTTCCTTCTTAGGGTCAAGATCCCTATATTCTTTACTACTAAGACTACCTTCTATAGGATCTGTAGGATCACAACCCTCCAAATGGTCCATCTTTGTTGCTAAAAGTGCCTCAATAGGATCAACAACAAAAACAACAACAACAAAAAAAAAAAAACCCAAGAAAAGAGATTCTAGCAAATAAATGAGGACTAAGGAAAAACGATTAGCACCAATCAGTAACTATACCTTAAATAAAATATTCCCAAGTGATAAAACATTCAAAATAGAATTGCCAAAAATGTCCATGCATAGAGAATAAAAGACAACAATAAGAGGCATATAAAAACACTTAGTCTCATCAAGGCATGAAAAAGGAGGCTCCAAGAAGAACTTAAGCTAGGCTCTAGTAGACTTTTGAGCAAACACCCCTCGTATCATCATAGACAAGACCACACATGTCGCAATAGTAATGTTGGAATAGTTTAGAGGGATAAATAAATCTCTCCAACACAATAATCCCACAAGAGAAGGAGAGGAAATGCATGAGTAAGACTAGGATAAAGTGTTATCCAAGACCATTCTAGTAACCTCATACCAATATCCATACCTAAAACTAGAGCTTGAAGAAGAATGAGGGACACCCACTTCAAAACTAGAAGCTAGAATAGTTTCAAACCTAAGTTTCATCATATCACTTGAGAGCAAAGAAAATACATATGCTTGAAAAGTATCATAACAAAAAAGAAAGACAACCCACAAATAGGGGATCTAGATTGAATAGTGCACAAAGGGAAGGAGAAGACTAGATAAAGGACTATAACCTAAAACTAATGTCATTTAATTCTCACAACTTACACTGATAGAGCAAGGAAATACCCACAAACAACTATAATCATAGAAGCAACCATCTCAACCACATGAAAATAATGGTAGGAGAATAGGGGTTTGAACACTACCTTAGATACAATTGATCATGTGCCTACTATTTGCAACAAATAGAATGGGAAAAAACAAGGAAATGCTAGCTCTAGGCCAATATTGGCCAAAGCATTGGCATCCCCAATAATACTAGATCTAGTGCCCAAATAAGAGGCATAGGTAGAAAGAATAAATACAAGGAAAAGGATGGAAAGTTGAAAGCCCCTAGAGAGAGCCACCCTCCAAATTCTTCTCACCTAAGAACATGAAAAAATATTAATTTCCTACCCTTTCATTGTTTTCATCATTTTCTTCATCTTCATTGCTCGCTTGCTCAAACCCTAGGCCTCTCACCCTCCTGTTCTCATTTGCCATTTCAGACACGATATATTTTTCTTTATAGAATATATTCAATTTATTTGGATCAAAATTACATAGAGAAACAAATTATTTATTACTAAATATTTTTTAAAGAATGTTGCAAGATATATTGTATGGTATTACTTTTTAAATAGGATATATTAGTATTAGTAAGGGATAAATTTTGGAAATTTCTAATCCTTGTAGAAATCTTCATGAGTGGGAAATTTGTAAGGGGATTTGTTTGGATAAAAAATAAAAATAAAAATGAATGGCACTAGGATGGTTCTTATTTTTTATCTCCTCACATAGAATTTAGCAACCTTTTCTCTAAATAGTAATAGAGAATTTTTTTATCAGTTTTCTTTTGTATTTAAGAAAAGTGCATGTAGATTAGTGTGGAAGAAAATAATTCTTGCAAGTTCCATCAATTATTTTTATTATTGAGGGAATGAATTCTCATCTTATGAGTCACGTCACATGTGAATTGAGAAAAAAATATTTTATAGATGAATAAATATAATTTTCTTATTCCTGATGGCTTTCATAGTGAGTTCTTTTTCAAGAATTCAATGTCATGTTGAAGGATGATCTTCTAGATGTTGTGTGTGGGTGTCATACTAATAAACATATACTACAAGAAATTTATTATATCTTTCTATATTTAATTCCAAATAAAGTATGGATAACTCTCTTTATCTCTTTTTTCATAATTTTCTTTTAATCATCTCTTTTAAGATAGTTTCATATTTTGGTAACTACTCATCTAAAATAGGTTTTGGATTCTTTGATCTCACCTAAGAAAGGGGTTTATTGAAAGAGTCTAAATCTTGATAGTTGAAATATTTCCCTTCCATTGTGTGTTCAAAAAATAAAATTATTTTTATCAAGTATGACATTTCCATGTTTTATGATGAGATTAGATGGTCGTTCCTAAGGAATACATTTTCGTCTAATTTATATTCAAAGTGGATGGAAGAGGTCATGATTTCTCTTATATTTTACTTATTTTTTATTATTATTAGAAACTCATATTCCTCTTTCTTAGCTTTAACATAATTGCAACAATGTTATCACCTCTAACCCCCTATTTTTATTCTACACTAAAGGATTTAGTGTTAGGGTAAAACTCAATTACCAGGAACACAATCTATAATATAACTTTCATAGATAAAAACATTTCACCAAATAGATGACTTAATTTGAGATGGTATAATATGTACAATAAACCTACTTATATAGGAAATGAAATAGGTAGGAGAGAACATGATATGGACATGTGTCTCAATCAAATGTGAGGGTAGGTAGAGTTCAAATATTGACAACTACCCAAAAATAGTTATTAAATGTAATGAAAACATTAGTAAATAATATTTCACTAATTATCTAATTATTAAATGATGATACTTGAGTAAGAATAAGAATGAAAAAATAGGTTAAACTTGGATTTACTCTAACAACCTAGATAATTGTAAGTTAGCAATAAGATTATAATGCAAACGATGCAATATGGATCCCATAAATTAGGTCATGTTAGGTTTCCATGTACAATATAAATGTGATCTTTCAAAAGTACAGAAAATGAGAAAAAAACATATGAGGAAAACCCCTCTCAAAAAGAGAGAATAATAAAAAAAGATGATGCATGGAGGACTCAATCACACCCTCCAAAAACTACATACATCATGTGTATAATCAATAATATCCACGCAATAAGGAAAGAAGGAAACTGCACAGTTCCCGCCATAAAGAAAAATATCCTACAAAGATGGTAAAAATATTGAAGAAAAAGCACATGTAAATAGCTACAAATAATATTTATACCCTTCGATAGAAGATAAACCAAGTAAAAATGTGAGAATTCTTCCCATTTGGGATAGAAATTATTCAAAATTGAAATCAGAATGTCAAATGATGGATTCTCTAAAATCTTCTCATATGTCACATGTCCTTGGACAATGACAATGTCACTAACCAATCAGGTACATGCCCAATCAAAATAGAAGTTGAAAAATAAGAAACCAATAGAAATGGATCTCAAAAAATATTTAAGGAGAAAGATAAGGTGACAAATGATGTGTCACAAAAATAATGAAATAGGAGAGACAAACCCTCAAATATGTGTGCAGATATAAAATGTGAGAATCCATTAATAATGAACCATTATCTAAAAAATAATAATCCCAGTTATGATGACAAATATATACATCTTGTTTTAATAAATCATTGGAATCGCCAACCAATTATAAATATGTCATCTCAACTAGAGAAGTAGGAGTTGTAGGTGGAGCCTCTAGGTCATCATAATGCTCAAGTTCTACTTCATATTCAAAATTATCTAAGGTAGCATCAAGAAAAGAAATATAATAAACATCATAAAATAAAATATATAAAATTGGAGTAGGATTAACTAAGAGTGAAAGATGATGTATATATCCAAATCTCTCCCAAATAATGGTCAACAATATGTGAGGGAAATGAATATCTCAAAACTTGTTGTTCTATATCATGGAAAAGACTCTGGTTGATACTAAAACCAATCAACCCTGTGATATGATAACTTTGATTAAACAAAATGTTGCTTCAATTATATCTTTTTCTTAGGAATGGCTCAATAAAGGTGAGGCAAAAGACTAAGCCATCTACAATGAGGGATGATTCCCTTTTCTAATAACTCATAATTATTGTTAGTTAAAGTGATAATAAAAGAGTGTGTTGCATAACCCATGATTATATTAACAATACACTTCTCATGTCATATAAAGATCAACATAATAATATTGTGCAAAAACAAGATCATCTTTAACGGACAAAAAGTGGCATTCACTAGAAAAATAAAAATAAAAATAAAAAAATCCCTCCACCACCATGAAGTTGATGAAAAGAGATTTATATCCATATCTGGATTGTAAAACTCGATCTCCATTTGTAAAAGTAAGGAAAAAATAAATAAAACACCTATTCCAGGTATTTTTGGCAGCTGCAACAGGGGCTTAACACATAGTACAGTTGGAATTTCCATGTTACCACACCTTATGTTGGTAGGGAGAGAAAATAAGCCAAGGAAAGAAATTGATAGACTAGTGCAATAAAATAAGAGTGAAATATGAAGTAGATGGTGGGTTGCCAAATGAAATGGTGAAAATATATCACCTAAATGTGAATAAGATCTATATTTAATTTAAGGAATCAAATGATGCATGCCACAAGTACAAATAAAACCACCTAGAATTACATTTCAAAAAAAATCAAGAAAAGGAGATTTAGGAAGACAACTCTGATACCATGTTTGAATAAAAATTTCTAATGAGGAACACAACCTGCAACATAAACTTTAACACAACAATGCTATATATGTTCATATACATGTATATAAGAAACATTAGTCAAAAGAATTTAAAACCAATAAATTCATATTTATGAAATTGATAAAAGAAAACTAACTTTAAAAATTTAACAAAAACTGTACATTCATGGGCCAATGTGTTGATCCTGCTATTAACCATAAGAGGGGACTGGAGTGGAAATATGTAGAGGAAGGATTGATAAAGGTAAATTTTGAAGGGGCATAAAGATTCAATCTAAATTAATTTGGAGAAGGTTGTGTTGTAAGAGACTGTAAGGGATCCATCATGGTAAAAACTAGGATACATTAATGTATCCTTGGATCCCTTATGACCCCTTACAAACCATTATGACCCCTCAGTATACATTAATGTATGCTAAGGGGTCCTAAGGGGTTGTAAGCAGTCTTAAGGGGTCCTATGATACATTAATGTATCCTATGACCCCTTAAGACCACTTATGACCTCTTAGGACCCCTCAACATACATAAAGGTATCCTAGGATTCCTAGTATACATTAATGGATGCTAAGGGGTTGTAAGAGGTCATACGAGGTCTGGAGGGGTCCTAGGATACATTAATGTATTAGAGGACCACTTAAGACCTCTAATGACCCCTTACAAACCCTTCGGACCCCTTATCATACATAAATGTATCCTAGGAGTCCTAGGTCTCTCTCTTTCTCTCTCTCTCTCTCCATATATTATATAATATATTATTTAAAATACTAATATTATATTATCCAATATCAAGTCAATTGTGAATTGGTCGACTGGTGAAGTTCAATGGTTCTCATTGAGCCCACCAGGGTTCAAATCTTGTGAAGACATCTGATAAGGGATGAGGCCGGGATCGTGCCCCGGGCAAATTTGGCAGAATGGATGCCCCTCAGTCCTTGGCTCTCAGCCAAAGAGAATGAACTATTCTCAAAAAAAAAATAAAAAAATATCAGATACCTCCGCAATGGCACCAATGGTCAGACGTTGGCATCATTGAAAAGGTCAAAAATTTCAAAGTGAAAGGTATCAAATATCGGATACTGATTTCTTGCAAAAAATTAACCATAAACTTATTAAAGAAAACTGTTTTACACAAAAAATCACCATTAACTCATATTCCCAATCCTAAACATAGCATTGAACTAGAAACTTTTACTCATTGGACAACAATTTTCATTTTTTTCATTAGTCGCATGTAAGTACTCCAATTCACACAATAGCACATAAATTTACTACCATTTCGTCATCTTTCATGAAACATCTATAATTCAAATCATGTATTTTCTAAAAAATATTACTATTTCAAATATTTTTTCCACTTCCAGGAGACATAAGTACAGGCTACAATACTAATTGTTTCCATATTTCATAACATGAACAACATCAAAACTCATAAAGTTTGATAACTTATACACTATAAAAGCATGTGAATCCATTTCTATCTCTAATATGTCACATTGAATATAAGAAGATATTAATTTTTCACAACACACTAGTCTACATGACTAGGTTTACACCGTACTGGGCTCAGGAGTGGGCATGCGCCATCATGCTTGAAGGTACAATATATAGTTCTCAATAGAATCCAGATCTATATCTCATACCCAATGGTTCTCTATATCTACTTCCTCACATACACTCACCAAGTCCGCATCATATATCCTTGGTGAGGAATCACATTACAACAAGACCAACATTTATAGAACACCAAAGACAAACTAGTTCAACCACCAAATTTCCTCAATAAGAGAAATAAGTAATCAGCAGCAATAATAAATAAGATAATCCAAGAAGACACAACAAGAAACAAACTTAAAATAAGTTTCACAAAGTGTGGCTAAACCAACATAGGCAAAGATAAACAAGTTTATCGGTCCACATAAATAAATAAAAAGAAATTTTCATAAAATTTCACTTTACATCACTATGTGACAATAATTCTAGCCACGTAATGAGGAAGGAGGAAACTATTGATGATGATAGGTCAGTCTATAAAATCTCTCACCAAGTATTGTTTCTATACTAAGGGATGGACTCATCACTCTTGCAGGTTGGCACTCAAAAGGGTGACAACCAAGAAAATCGCACATATGGGGTAGATTCCTCCACACTTTTTGGCTCTCTACTCTTATACAGGTAAAAAATAAAATAAAGGCAAATTCAAGTCAATATAAATTCAAAATTGCATTATAAAGGTGATCAAAATCTAGTTATTATTCCATGGAGAACAAATTGGCACCATATACCAACCATGACTTGTTGAATTATTTTTCTTCTTCCTCCATAGATGAACAATGAACCATGATGAAAATTTGAGGTAAAAAAGTCATTATATGTGAATTTTTCAAAGTAAACTTTTCTCATTTCTACAAATTATCTCTAGCTAACTAGTAGTTTATGAATTTGCCAATAATATATGGGATTGGAGATGGTGACTTTAATATCTGCCACATTAATTTTAGTATTCAACACGGCCAAAACCAATAGAGATGGAATTGTGCTTTTGACAAAGAAACAAGAAAAAATTTTAATCTCTATTAAAGTCATATATTTGATCCCACAACAATGTATCCCACTTTTTGGCCAACTTTGACACTAATATGAATATTTTGGAAAACAAACTCTGCTTTGAAACACATATTGTTGCAAAACCATTAAGAATTTGAAGATGATGTAAACTAGTGATTTTTAGAATTTTTTTTCTAGTTTCTAAAAATATATTTTTTAAAAAATTGCAAATTATTTGTATCCATTTTTCCTTCTCCTTCGAAAAGTGGTTTGTTTGAAAAATCAGCATTTTTTACGAGTGACACTCATTTTGATCAGCATAACTTTTTTTTTTCTAAAAATGATAAAAATGTAATTCTTTTGAAGTTAGGTTTATAATGCCAATATCTAGAGTGTCCAATTGGTTTGATTCAATTTGGTTGAATATTTTATAGCTTATTGGGTTTTGAAGTGACATTAACTGTAATTTGGACATAGGTTTATTCAGATCACTCTAACTTGATATGTAGATATCGAAATTCATTTTTCTTTTATTGATAGAAAGTTAACATAAATACCTTTTTCCTAGATATTTTTCATAAAAAAATTTCCTAATTTACTATTTTCTAGAAGCGTCGAACAGAGAAGTTGCTAAATGGTTAGAAACCTCTGTTTATTTAAAATAAAAATAGAAAGTCACAATGAACTCGAAACATATTAAGCGTGCTTGAGATGGAGTAGTATTGGGATGGGCGACCTCTCGGGAAGTCCCAGTGATTCACCTCTTTGAGCATCACCTAGATGCAATGAGTGCTAAGTGTTCCATTCATTCTCATGAGAGATGTGTTCTCCTTAACCAGTACTCATGAAACATGGGTCAATTATGAGTTTGACTCAAATAACTACATAGTTGAATCCTAATAATAATATTATAATTTGACTTGTTGTAGAAAATATCTTTTACTTATCAATTGATGAGCTTAAGCAGCTTTCTAATTAATGGTTCATAAGGCAGAACACTTGCTAAAGGTTTTACAAATGGGGTTGCAAGTAGAGTGGGTTTAACCATGGAGGAAACTTTGTAGTAAAGCGTGCTCGAGATGGAGTACTACTAGGATGGGTGACCTCCAAAGAACTCCCGATGCTTCACCTCTTTGAGCATCACCTAGATGCATTGAGTGCTAAGTGTTACATTCATTCTAATGAGAAATGGGTTCTTGTGAACCAC
>MU227896.1:1783695-1801542 GCA_018584345.1 Thuja plicata
AGATATCTGAAGAATACTGAGGAATTTGGCTTATGGTATAGAAGAGAAGGAAAATTTGAACTAAAAGTGTTTACCGACGCTGATTGGGCTGGAAATCTTGATGACCGGAAGAGCACAACTAGAGGAGAATTATTTATGGGTGACAGACTTGTCATATGGATTAGCAAGAAGCAAGGATGCATCTCTCAATCTACTATAGAAGTAGAATATGTTGTTGCTTCTGCAAACTACTCGAATATTGCATGGATCAAACAGCTGCTAGAAGGTATGCATATGAAGATCAAAGAACTAGTAGTTATTTATTGTGATAACACCAGTGCAATAAATATTTCCAAGAATCTAGTCATGCATGCAAAGACTAAACACATTATCATCAAGTATCATTACTTAAGAGAATAAGTTCAAGAGAAAGAAGTAATACTTGAATATGTGTAATCAAAAGAATAATTGGCTGATATCTTCACCAAACCACTGCCAAAGGATACATTTGAGTACCTGAGGAAAAGACTAGGGGTAAAACCCATGTTTAATAGTCAATAAAAGGATAGAACACTGCATCAACCATATATTATCAGCATATCAAACATGATTGCTACAAGCAAAAGCTGAACTTCAACGCTACATCTATATATAGAAAGGTATATATCAGAACCAAGTACTAAGAGTAGATTGTTATATTGATAATGGATAAGGGAAATTCAAGGAATATATTATGGAAAGAAGAAATTGGTTGACAGAGTGTCAGATATTTTGTAAAATATTTGTTTGGCATTGTTGTCAAAGGGAGAGAATGTTTCCATATTATCATTAGAAATTATTCATTATCAGATTACTCCAAACAGGGAGAGATCATATCCAAAGGGAGAAAATTGATATAAATTACAAACAAAAGATAGAGACATCAAAGAAGTAGAACAGTCAAAAAGGACACAACACTTCAGAAGAAGAAAAAGGAAAGCTACAAGAATAAAATCTAAGCTTACCGGCGGTCAGACATTTTATCAGTTATCAAAACAAACTGTTTGGTAATTTGATGAATCTCAAATAATTGTATTTCATATTGTATTAGAAATAGTATAGTATGATAATATAGTATGTTTCCATCAATGCCAAAGGGAGAGATTAATGACATGTAACTGATTAAATGGTTCACTATATTAAGTTGAAAATGATGCAAGATATTAAATTAGTTAATGGTTTGTATTGTCATTAATGTCAACTTGATATCATCTGTATGGTCATACACATAATGCCAAAGACTTCAAAGAATCAATGGAATAGAGGTTATGCTTTCAAAAATGCATAAAAGTCAAGTATTCACTAAGTGACAGAATACACTGGCGGAGTGCACACCATTGATAAAGACAGAGATAAAAGTCACAGTGATGCCCGATGAGAAGAAGACTATATTGCCCAACAAAGCAGAATCAAAGGATGCCTGATGAGATAAAAATAGTGTTGCCTGATGAGCAAGATCCAATGATGCCTGACGGATGGAGATCTTGAAGCTAATTGAAGCAACACCGATGGAACTGGCAGTTGTCACCGGTGACGAAGTATAGAATTGACCAACAAAATAGAGAGATCAGAAAATGACAAAATATCTAGCTAGATGAGCTAAAGGATAGACTTAACTAGTTTTATTAGTTTTATTTGACCATAGTTAAGTAAGTGATTTGTACAGTTGGCAAGAAGATAACTACGAGATAAATCAGGAGTTAAAGCCATAAATCAATTTGGCTGGATTGTTTTTCACGCCAAGAATAAAGAACCAAGATTAAGGAATATCATGTCTATTTAAGAGACAAGAATTTTTCATTCTCTGTGTGGTTAATAATCAATCAGATACATGGGGGAGTGAACTAATAGAAGATGCTGAAGAGAAATTGATGAAGGATTAACTTCATGCAGTCCTGATCAATCAAGCTAAGGGAGAGCTAAAGAATTCTACAGACACCGACAGACAGAAAAGCACAGCATCATAGAATAGAAAGAGTTAAGTACAAAGGAATTGTATAGATACATTGATCAGAAAGATATTGTGAGTAAATAGATATGAAAATCTACAATTCAGTTGCATTAGAAACAGGTCATTTTGTTTCAGTTTAACCATTGAAGCATTAAGTCTCTTAACAATATTTTGTAATTGAGGTATATCCTAACAGATTACCAGAAGGTTGACTCATGATAGTAGCACCAGTCTTACCTAAAGCCTATTGATAGTCTAAGAAGGAGGCTGATTCAAGGATGGTAGTAAGATTTGCATAAAGCCTATTGACAGTCATGAGACTGATTGAAGAATGGTAGCGTAGATGCCAGATACTAAGTGACAAAATATGTATTGAAAATCCTCTAACAAGGTTGCACTTAATAGTGTTTTTGTAACCTTTAACAGGGTTGGCTCCTAACAGGGCTCACTTTAGAAGAGTGAAAATTTGGGGTACTGGTCCCAGTGTTTTTTCCCTTAACAGGGTTTCCACATTAAAATCCTTGTGTTATATGTGTATGGTTCATTACTTTATTGTTTTACATTCTACATATGCATTTATGGATTGACTAGTATACTCTGCATATTTACTGAGTACCAGTAAATACAATTTACTGCTTATCGGTTATCAAAGAGAATAAGGACAGACAAGGTAAACTGACAGACAGTTATTTGTTTCAAGTATTTCCAAGGCATGCATCTTGTTGGGACTTAATAATTTGAGAAGTATTAATTGGTGGATTAAAGTTTAAATTGGATAAATTTCTAAGGCCACTGATTCACCCCCCCCCCCTCTCAGTTATTACTAACACTTCATGTTTGGCATATTATGAGATATTTGTAACCGACCGATTTTCTTTTTCAATGANCCACTGATTCCCCCCCCCCCCCTCTCAGTTATTACTAACACTTCATGTTTGGCATATTATGAGATATTTGTAACCGACCGATTTTCTTTTTCAATGACATTTACAATCTTATGTTAGTCTCTTAAGTTCTTTTTATTTTGGCACTTCAATAGATTGGTTGAAGACTCTCTTGGATGTTGTTGTATTCAACATGTTGGACGAACTATTAATAAATATAATGTATTATCTCATGTCAGTTTATAGAAGGTGCATTCGATGGCTTGGTTGACACCTATTCATTGTTTTGGATTCGTGCATCTTTTTCTATTTGATAAGTTAATTCATGCAGCAAATAATGTTTTCTTGTCGATATGTGGTTTTGACTTTGACCTAGTTGACCGACTTCTTTCTCTTGTGTATTTTTCTAATGAGGCATTTATGTTGAGATATCAGTCCTTACACCCTTTCTAAATTCTTCTGATGGAAGCAATTATATAGCCCCAATTGTTTCTTGACTGCTTCATTCCAACAGAAAAAACTATGTAAAACTGACCTTTCTCAATCATCTAGCAACCCATCTTAGTTCTTGTGTGCTTTTACGGTACACCTTGGTGATTTCCCATGGCTGAAAGCTCCAGTTCGCGTTCCTCTTACAAATTTACCTTGCTAGTCTAACTGAAATCCCAAAGAGATGTAAATTGGTCATCTTGATCTTCTTTTGCAGTCGCGGGGTTACCAAAGACGAGATAAGACCTGATCAACACTCCATCTACAATGTTCATTAGCAAGTTGGGCCAATCCAGCCAAGAATCTGCCATGACATTGTTTTCTATTACAATTATAGAAGTATTAGTAGATTGAAATTGATGATGTGGAAAAAGTTCTGGTTCAAGAAAATCGTTGTTATTAACATTAATCTTGGGTTTGGAGCATAACTGTGGTGCTTTTTGTTTCACTAGCTCTGGAGAAGAAGAATATGCAGCCTTGAATGTAGCTGCCTGAATGTCTGTTGTAGAGGAAGTTACAGGGCGAGGAAGGGATTGAATTGAGTTGGGGAAATTGAATTTGGCTAAAGCACCTCTGAAGGAAAATGCAGTCACATCATGTGCATGAGTTTCCATCTCTGGTGTGGGGAATGAGCCCAGCCATATCCTTTTGTTATCATTTGCACTATGATTTCTAACACCCACAATCCCCATTTCCTCTTTCTCACACCTACATAGGTAGGATGTTTTTCTCCCCTCCTTTTTGTACTTACACTACTACACTTCTTCGCCATAGAAACTTGGAAGACCTTAAAATAATGCATATGTAAGTATCTTAGTATAGGTAGAAACAAGTTTGTAGAGAAATCTATCACATTTGAGCGCTAGTCACTAGTCATTCCTTGTAAAGAGATGCTAATCTCTGTGAAAATACAGTGGAAACACTATTAAACATGACCTCCTTGTCTAACAAGCAATAAATAAACATAATGTAGAGTTCGCACTACTAGAATTTCACGCAATTCCTCCATTAGTCACCAGATCATGATAACAGAGTTTTTTTTGTACGGCTTAACAAAGATAGAGATAACTTGATATCATGACTTACTAGCCCTAATGATAACCTAAACTTTATGAACATATTTTTTTTCTATGTGTTAGGTCTAGTAAAAAAAAATTCAAAACAATGAGTCCTTGGTCTGTTTTTGCAAAAGGGTCTTATGGGAATACTTGAAAACCCTTGTTTTCATGTTTCAAGGTGTAAATTTTGTCTTGAAACCCTAGGTGTCAAAATGTGTTCTAATTGTGCATTACATTTTTGACCACTTAAGTCATGTGTCGACTATGTCATCTTTTAAATTGGGTCATTTTTAATAGTTTGGCAATCTCTAACCACTTTAATATTTCCTAAGTCTGAGGGTTCGTAAATTCTTTTAATGTATTGTGGCAAGTCTCGGGAAAGTTTGTTTTAATCCAATGATTCATTCATTCCCGTGATGAGAAAATGACTGAGATCTAAGGCTCAAGGCAATGTGTCATGATGACACATGTATTTGGCGGGACCAACTACAGTTGAGATACGAATCAAAGGATAACCGCAGATGCTTTTAAATATAATGGCTTGCACATTACCTTCATATCAAAGATGCGGATGAATTAGCTTGAAGGGATTGCATCGTGGTGATGTGTGTCCTTAGTGGGCCCATGCATGATCAAAGAGATGAGGTTAAATAGAATATATGTCAGAATTGATCCGACGGCCCATGCAAAGCCTTATGGTAAAGATGCAGATACAATAGCCTTTAAGGGAAAGCGTCGTGGTGACACCTGGTGTCCAGTGGGTCCAGCAGGGTAATTAAAGATTCAATAAATATACGGCATCTCTAGAAAGATCTAATGGCTGGCGTTAATCCTTAATGAAAACATGATGAGAGGATAAGCTTTAAGGGAATGCGCAGTGATGATGCGTGTCCAACCAAGCAAGTTGAAGATCATAGTTAATGGAAATCTGGTTGGGTAAAGATATGACAAGTTAAGGAAGATCCAACGGCTAGCGCAAAGCCTCCAATAAAAAGTTATGTGACTTTAGTCATTAAGGCATTGCGAGGTACCGCCACGTGTCCCTATAGATCAAAGTCGTAGGTCATAAAGTTGATTAAAGGCAGTGAGGATCATAAAAGATCAGACGGATGGTGTAAAGCCTAGAGAGTAAAGTGATCAATCTATAACCATTAATAGAATGCATCATGATGACATGTTTCCTAAGTGTTGGGACCCTCTATCAGCGTAAAGTGAGATAAAGTGCTAGCATCTTCAGAAGGATCTAACGGTGGGCGTAAAGCATCAAATTAAAAGTGCCTAAAGTATAATCTTAGAGGGAACGCATCATTGTGATGTGTGTCCGAGGAGATGAACATTTTAAAATATTTTTTGTGAGCCATCTAATGCGAAGAAGAATTGTTAGGATCAATGGATTTGCTTCAAAGGAGTTAATTTAGCAGTTTTGAACCGTTAGCTACGAGAGTTTGAACTCAAATGAAGTAATGACGAACATGTGTTTTCCATAATAAGAATTTAATGCTTAGAAGTAATGGGATTGCAATGTGATCAATCATTCAATTTTTTCTTGGCATAATTGTCAATTTTGTGGAGCGAAACAAAGCTGCAGTGATCGCGTTCTAATTCCCAAGTTGTTTGCACAATGGGTAATTTTCTGATGCAAGTCTTTCTGAATTCTAAAGTTTGAAGAAATATTAGGGCTTGCAGTCACTGGATTCTGTTATCAAAATTTGTTGAATCATTATATTTATAAAGATCCTAAATTCAAGATGTCACCTAGGAGAGAATTTAAGGGCAACATAAATTACAAAGACAAAAATTTATGTGATGACCTATTGCAGCAATTAACTAGGTCAACAAATGATTCAACAAAAATCAAAGTACTGGTCCCTAAGAGTCCACGTTTAAAAATTTTTGAAGGTCTGTATGATTTGGGATAGTGGGCTAGGGATGAAAATTTAGGAATGACTAGATTGGCTTTGTTCAAAATAGTTTTCAGTCAGAGAAATGTCTTTGCTCCGAATAGTAATGTGTGGCAATTTGATGTGTGCAAGCTAGTGGTTCCTGGAATTTTCATGGATATTGCCATGCTTATGCAAATAGCTGACAAATATTAAAAAATATCTAGGGTGGTCAGAGATAAGGATGGACATATTATGGTATGTATAACTGTAGAGAAAATTAGGGAAGTCTTCAAGTTGAGTGATGAGGAAACCCCTATGGACTAAATTGATTTCAAATAATTTATAGAAGTGTATCAAACCCAGAGGGATTATTTGAGAAATGGACCCTTAAAGGAATATTTTAGCAAAATTGGGGATTTTATCATTGTAGGGCCAAATAACAAGGAACCTTTCAAATTGGATTACTTTACCCCAAAAGCCAGAGGATTATATAGGGCTCTATGTCAAATCTGTAGTCATGATGATGAAAAGGAAATGCCTATCCATTATATGTTCATGATGGTACAGATTTTGCATCCTCAATTGGCCATAATTTTTTATTTTTCTCCATATATTGCAGACTTAATACATTAAGTTTTGATAGGCATCCAGGACAAAAAGGTGACTAGGCCTTTTACATGGTATTCCCTACTAATGCACATGTTTTTATTCAAAGGGGCAGATTACTTTGAAAAGGAGATGGAATTGACAAAGTTCAAAGATCATGAGGATGTACCAGTATAGTTATGGAATGCAGACATGTTGTTGGATAACAGAGAAGAAAGTTACATTAATTTTGATAGATGTTTTGCTGCTAGAATTAGGGCATTATTACTAATTGATGATCCCATAATGCCTTTGACACTTTTGCAAATATTGAGGCCTAAGGAATATAGTCAGAAGCTAAAAATATTACATAATTAGGAAGATGTTATTCTTTACCCAGTATCAAGAGTATTCATAATTTATGGCTTCAGGGGAGTCCCTAATATCCTACCTTACAAGGTACCTGTTAAGTTAGGACTGGCAGAAATAATAAGGCAGATTGGAGGCTTGCAGGAGGAAGCACTAATAAGAAGAGGGAAAGGAACTATTTTTCCCACAATCATAGCTGCCCCACAATTCATTATTACAAAGGGAGGGTGGAAACACCTAGATACATATATGGCCCCTTATCATTTTAATACTGCAGTGTCAAGATGTGTTGATCTGGAAGATTTCATTAAAGATATGTTCAGGGAGAAAACAATATGCCTAGTATTAAACCTTCAATTAAACTATCCTAAATATGTAATCAGAAATGAATTTGATCTGGTAGAGCAGGAGATAAAGAAGGAAAAATGGCTAGCATACAAGAAGAGCCTAGATTTCGTGTAACACTTTGATAACCCATTAGAGGATTTTCAGCTTTGGGCTAAAAAGATGGAATCTTTAATGGATATGTTTCAGGACATCATGCAGGCACTAAATTAGAAAAGGGAAAATATCTTACAAACAGAACCAAAAAGAGCCAAAGCAATGATGAGAAGGATAGGTCCTATTAGAAAGGTTCCCCCAAGGAAATATATGGTATACCAAAGAAGATGGTATAGTACATTCTTGCCACAAGCTGAGAAGACCCTGGATCCAAAGGGGAAAAGGCCATTAGACCCAAACACTAAATCATTTCCATCCCCAAAGATGCAAAGGATAGAAGGAGAACATCAAAAACAATAGGAAAATGTATACTCTCCTTCCCAATATCCACTCTATATTAATGAGAAAGCTGTAGCAGAACAATTGTTACAAATGGGAGATGCTAGACAAGTTTTTTCATAGCCCAAGAATTATAAGAAGGGATGCCTAAAGTTCCAAAGCATACTTCACTGGATCTAATTATTGCAGAATATGCTGGTGAGGAATTGGACCCCTTGACACAACAAGCCAGTGATGAGTTTCTCTCTGATGAACATTTTGTCAAGGCTAGGGAATTCTTACAATTTTTATGGAGAACCCACATGAATGAATTCAAGGAGAAGTGCCAAAAAAAGTGTAAGGAACAACCTACAAGGAGTGAAGAAGAGATTGCAAACAAAATAAAATAAGAAATGATATCTCAATTTGAAAAGATAACTCTAGAGGAAGGAAGGGCACTGGTCAAGAAGGAAGGAGTATTGATACTTCCAGAATGGGATCTTGGAGATGCTATTGTTTTTTATGTTGTGAGAAAGGAGACAAAAACTATCCATACTACTAAGATAGAGGAAAGACAAACATCTAAGGGAGTAAAATTTATTGAAGATCATGCAACCCTTGATATGTGGCATATAAAAAGGAAAATCCATAAGGTATCTGGTGATGGTGATCAGGCTAAGCATGCAGGTAGCCTCATAGTGAGAAGAGTATCAGATATCTCAGGGGTAGAAGAAGCTAACCTCTCTTTGGAAACAAAAAAATTAAGCTTAAAGGTAGCTGAGAAACAAGAAGATGCACTCAAGAGCCTGAGGGAAAAATATGAGATAGTGATGAAGGCTTATAACGATGAGAGGATCAAGTCCATTAAAAAGGAAAATAAGACTGCCTTCCTTTAAGGAAAGAAAATAGTTCAGTTTGTTCCTCAGAGGATGATCACACAAGATCCTCACCAGCCATCATCATCAAGCCCAATCATAACTTACCCTCCTTCCCCTGCACCACAAAGTCCCACCACACAAGAAGAATTGGAGCAAAGGAAAGCAAGATTAATTGTTGAAAGAACCGAGCTAGAAAAATCAAAGGAGTGTGTTGAACAATCTACAACTTTCAAGGAAGTAGAGACATGGGTGAAACAGAAGTATGCTGAAAAAATACATAACACCCTCAAGCATTGCACTCATGAATTAATTCCTACTACTATTTATTCACAGGGGAAGAAAATTGTCAGCATATTGAATGAATACAATGCAGATAAGGACAACTCAGATAAAATGGTGAATAGATGGAAGGGAAAGAGAGGAGAATTGAAATTCTTTCACACCACATGCAAAGAATAAAATAATGTTGAAATAATTTTTACTGGGACATATAAATTGTCAAATTTCTAATGGACATGGACATAATAAGGAGCATCGTCATAAGAAAGGTAATGGCTTTTTAAAAGGAATATTCAAAGGACTGGTATGAGATGTTTCCCAATAATTTTAAGAAGAGTGGTGATATAAAAAATGAAGCGTTATGGCACAGGCAAATGAATGAGGCGTTGGCAGTAAGAACCAATAGCATTCTTACTCTGGAAAGCACATTATTGTTCATTCAAATTATTGAGATAGTCGGTAAGGCCAGAGCATTTTTTGAATTTTGGTCAGAATAGATTGAGAAGGCAAGTTTCAACTGGAGTGAGATCAACAGCAGGAAAGATGAAATCATTAGCTTTATTTGGCCGAGTGATGAGGTGTATACCTCTTGGAAGGACAAACATACTATAGTTGATCCAGTAGAAGGTGACAATATGCAAGTGTACAATGAGGCCTAACTGATTGGATGATACAGGTAAAGATGAAGATCCTACATCACCAATATCAAAGACAATAGACTCCAGATGGCTGCTTCTAAAAAAATTTGAAGCGGTTACAGGTACCAAGCGGTCAGGAGACAAAATATGTTAAATATCTATTGTAAAAAGTGGTTATCACTTCATTAGTTATTTTTTCTTTTTACTAAATCATTTTTTTTGTCCTTATTCCAAATGATTTGTAGCTTGTTGCAATCCTATTCTATAAAAGGATTCCCAAAATCATTGGAAAGGGCTAGAAAATTTGGATTGTAAACAATTTGTAAAGTTTTCAGTCAAGAGGGGAAATATAGTATAATTTGTACTAGATAGTTGTAAGAAGTCAGAAATAAAGCTGAGAGATCTTTTGTATGTTACTGAAGAGGTTATTTCTGAGTACTTTTTGTATACTAGAATAAGATTTTTTGAATTAATACAAGGATCCAGATTCCAATCTCTCCTGTGTTATGTGTCTTGTGAGTTATAAATTTTTTGATTCATTAGCATAGTTTTCTCTATGTTTATGTACTTGTTTGAGAGTTTTGATCTAGGATCAAATTAAATTAGGCTATGATTAATGCATAGATTGATTTGACATGTGCTAGGATTCTATTAGTAGTAGGGGTTCAGGGTAATTGTGTTATGATTTAAAATCTTTGGTGAATATTGGTTTCAGTATACTATATCTGAGTCAGAATATAGCCCAATGGATAAAGCACTAATCTAAAGCTGACAAGTTCTATATAATTGCATATCTAGTTGCATATTGATTGTGTTTGCCTATAAACAAACATTTAAATCCATTAAATCTACATTTGTGTAAGTTTGTTGTGAGTTCCTATCTCATGCTCCATTTCATCATTGATGTTCAATGGGTAATTAGTCATTTATCTAGTATCTCCCTGTTATGTTGAGTCATTGTGAGATTACTACTTGATAGTACCATATAAGACATATCAAAAGGTATTACAGGGTGTCACCCCCTTGGTGTAGCAGGACCTAAAGAGTAGAAGTATTATGAGAGTGCTTGTTAGTTAGTCATTTTCTTGCATGAACAAATATTTGGAGGTGGCTCCTCTATAAAAAAGACATAAGAAGAAGACGTTATTGTTGTTTTTATTGCAACATAAAAAGAAACCAACAAAATGGTGACTCTACTGGGGAATATTTTTTCATTGCAATAAGTGAGTAAGATTTCTCAGGTTGAGCTGGACTCCTAGCCTACTTACTTATCAATACCAGTTGATTGACCATTGTACTACAGAGTTTTCTCTTTGCATATCCCAGTGATTTGTATCATCATTGAAAATATATCAGGATAGATGTTTATACTTTGTTGATATTTTGTAACCCATGAAAACTTTCCATAACAAAAATTTTATTGCTCAAAGTTAGTGTGTATTTTCCCAGCTGTTTGTTGGGTGGCAACTCGAAGGAATCTTTGCATCAGTGCTAAGTTATAATCATTTGATACATCACTTCTTAGTAATGAGTTATAAAAATACCAGATCTAGGATGAACACTCATCCTGAGAATGAATTGGAAATTGAAATTTCATCCACTTCCAGAGCCGGGAAATCACTAAACAAAAATGTTGTTGGAGTTACTCCCCAAGCTTGGAGGCAAAGAATGAACATAAGACTGGATACTCCTATTCCTCCTAATCATGAATAGCATAATGTATAAGTTGAACAAGAAACATAGCCAGGATTGGGATTCTATAGGGATTATTACTCTCATAGTGAAAGGGTTGATGATGTTCCTAGATATACCAGGAAGATGGCTCATGGTAAATCCTAGGGACATGAGACAAGGTCCAGATCCAAAAGTAGAGGTGAAGAGAATAGGAATGCTCCAATTGATTTGATCTCTCCCTCATCTAAAAGACCTCATGCCCATCATCACAGGAGAGAGAGAACTATCATGGAGGAAAACTTAGAATTTGACATGATTCTTTTAGATTCTAAAGAGATTTTTGAAGAAGTGGGTGAATTGGAGAGGAAGATCCGAGAGAAGATTGCCTTGAGAGTAAAAAGAGAAAGATAAAAGGAGGAAAGAATCAAACATGCTCAGATTCAATCCGACCAGTTGAAAAGGTAGCTATGTGATTTGGAGGAAATAAATGCTACTCTTATACCTGAGAAACTTGAACATGAACCTGTTGTTCAGCAGTTGTATGACATACCAAAGCAGAAGGATAAAGGTGTAAAAAAGGTAGTAGCAATTGAAATAAAGGAGCCAGTGAGAAAAGGGAGTACAGTTGATCCCATGGTTAAGCTGGATACTAATTTGGAGAGAGCCAAAAGAGAGAGGGAGATAATAGCCAAGGAATTAGAGAAGGCTGAGTTGGAAGCCTCTGCTCTTGAAATGAAATAGAAAATTGATTTTCTTAGGCAAACCTCTGGTCCTCATCCTGTTGGTGTTGGTCCTAAAATGTCTCTAAATTTAGGAATGAATTTACCACCACCTATTGATTCTAGAAATGCTACCACTTCAAATACTCAAGGTAACATTTCATCTCAAAAAAATCCTGTCTATACTTAAAGGTAAAGATAATTTATTTTCCTTGGCATTCCTAGTTATCCAAATGAGATTCCTAAAAAGGTTAGGGATAAACATCCTAAATTTGCTGGGAATAATTTTATAACATGTGAAGAACATCTAAAGCATTTTATGCATATGATTGATGACTGTGAGATTGCACATGATGATGTTATGATGAAATTATTTGTGCAATAATTAACTGAGGATGCTAGGGACTGGTTTAAAGGATTTCCCCATGAATGTATTGGGTCTATGGATGAGATGAAGGAATGTTTTAGAGGCCAATATGGGGACAAGACTAATCAAGGTTTCATGCTAAATGAGTTCAACAACATAAAGAAGAACCCAAATTAAGAGGTTGTGGAGTTCAATATCAGGTTTCAAAGGGAAATACACAAGTTTCTCTAAGTGATGAGATTAGATGACAAGGTATGTCTTGCTACCTATCTTAACGCTTTTGATGCAAAATTTGGTTATTTGTTGAGAGATAAAAACCCTAGGAATATTAGAGAAGCATATAAGGTAGCAGTCAATATTGATACAAATAGGAGAGTTTCTGGGAAAGTGGGCAAGAGAGAAGATTGGAAACCCACTAGGTATATTAAGAAAGAATCAGATAAACCCTTGAGTTATAAACTAAAGGAAGATTATAATCTTAAGTTGATTTTGAATTCTTTTAAAAATTTAAAACCTGGAGAGAGTAGTAATGGTAGGGTTTCAAACAATGATAATCCCTCCTATGGCAATTTCAACAGACAGCCTAGGATGCAAAATTATCCTTATACTACTTATTGGAAAGATGGGAAACCTATTATCCCACAAAAGATGGATAAATCTAATGAAAATACTCTTGATCCCCTACACAAAACCTCTGTAAATATGTGCAATGATAATCCTTGGTGTGTAGCTTTCTAGTCTCCTCATAATCCTGAGTATTGTGTTATTGCTACCAGAATATTTTCCACTGAAGAAAATGAAGAAGATGAAGAGGAAGAATATGCTGATAGTGGTTGTGCTATGACTTCCTCACTTATTAATGATGAAACATATTATCAGTCTAATTATTCTGACATACAAGATTGAGATATTGATAATATGAGATGTAATGTCGAAGGATGTGATGAGACCCTTGTTCTGAGAAGGCCATCTGATGAAGAATTTGCTGAGATCATAGAAAATATGGTTGTACAAGCAAGGGGTAATTATATTTTAAGAAACAGAGTAGTTGGCAATGCAGATGGAAAACTTGTCGGTATCCTTATCAAGGATATCCCAAATAGTACCAAAAAGCCACAAGAAAAGGAGAAACAGGCTGAAGGAACAAATAAAATTTTGATCAAAAGGGGAAAAAAACCTACTGGCCCAAATATTTATAAAGAAAAGATGAAAACGCCAGAAAGTCCCATAGCTCATTCCAAAAGGGAGGATAAAATACATAAGGGAGATGAAACAAAACTGACTTCTCAAGTAGAAGATGTGGATTACACAAATCAGAGATCAGACATTTCTGATATGAAATACACCCCTATGGATATGGGGCAACTTTTGTCTTAGATAACTGTAAAGGTACCTCTACTAGAAATGATGAGGATAGGAGAGCATAAAGAAAAGGCTCTGACATGGGTGAAGAGTGTTAGCTCTACCAAGATTATGGGATCAAAGCAAAGAAAGAAAGTGTCTGACACTAAGGAAAAATCAACAAAGGAATCTGATGAGCTTGTGTCAAAGATTCCTCAAATCTACTTGGATACCAATATTGTTAATACTACTGCAGAAATTGTTCATCCCTTTTTCTTGGCATTGTTAATAAATGGTAAAATGCTAAAAAACTGCATGATTGACTCTGGGGCATCTAAAACTATCATGCATGCAGAAGCTATGAGATCTATGGGATTTAAAGTAGATACACCACATGGGAGATGCAAAGCTATGGATTCTAGAGAAGTTCTTGTCATAGGCACTATTAATGCTTTGCCTTATAAATTGGCAGCTTTCCCAGACAAAGTACTAACAATGAGTGTATTGGTTGCAGACATTCCCCCTCAATATGGAATTTTATTGTCAAGAAAATGGGGTGCATCTATGGGGGAAGCATCCAATGTGATTTTTCATTTTCCACTTTCAACATAAATGTTGAAAACATCAAAGTATCAAGGGAAACTAGAAATCCTCATATGATTAAGGAACAACATGATAAAAATAAGAATTGTTTCTTGGATACTGAGATGGGGTCATTTCAAGTGCAGGAAAATCAAGTTGAAAGAAAATCACAACCTGCATTGTTGTCTGAAGATGTGAATAATTCATCTAAACAAACTAAGTTATCGGTAATGTATTTTGATGGTGCCAATCGTAGGGAGGGGGCTAGTGTTGGGGTTTTGTTGATATCTCCCTCTGGAAGAACCTTCAAATTTTCATTTACTCTATTGTTTACATGTAAAAATAATGTGGCAGAATATGAGGCTCTATTGATAGGTTTGAGGTTAGCTACAAGACATGGAATCAAATGCATCAGAGTTATTGGAGACTCTGAATTGGTGGTATCTCAGATCAAATCCAAATATGCATCCAAGAATCATAGATTGAAACAGTACCAAAATGCAGTCTGGGATGAGTTAGAAAGTTTTGATGCATTTGGTGTTGATTGGATGGATAGGAGCCAAAATAGAATGGCAGACTTATTGGCCAACATTACTCTAAGGCCAAAAGATATTACTTTTGCTGGAATTTCTGAGATAGAAGTTCAAACTAGGCCTTCAATACCAGACAATGTGAATAGCTGGCAAGTATTTGATGATGATGTAGCTATTCTGAGATTTTTGTATTGTGAGACAGGTCTTGACAACAAAGAGATATATTTTAGTAAGTATGTAAAAAACATTGATGGAAAAGATACTATCTTAGGAAAGGAGATATTGAATTTAAAATCAAATAAGGTCCCAAAAGGACTAGTTGTTTTGGAAAGAGCCTTTGATAACAAGGACAAACCATATTCTATTACATGTGTAAATAAGTCTGAATATTTGGAGGAGGTTAATGTGGGAACATAAGAAGTTCGTAAAAATTTATTTATTGGTAAAAAAATGTCACCCAAAGTTAAGGAGGATCTAACTAATCTCTTAAGGAAGTACAAAAAATTCTTTGCTTGGACATATGATGACTTGAAGGCATATAATGAGGAGCTATTCCAACATGAAATCCCATTAAAGGAAGTTGCCAAGCCCTTTAGGCAAAAGTAGAGGCCCATAAATCCCACCCTAAGGCCCAAGATGGAATAAGAATTGAAAAAGATGAAAGATGTTGGTATAATCAAACCCATTAGGCATTCTTCCTAGGTTTCCAATTTAGTCCCTTTTAGGAAGAAGAATGGGGATATCAAACTGTGTGTGGATTTTAGAAACTTGAACATATCTTCCTTAAAAGACAATGTTACCCAAATTTTTACATCCTGTGCAATTTGGCCATCCCCTATGTTTTTCCGCCCAAAAAATGGCTAGTTCCTTTCAAAAAGTTTTACTCCTGTCTCATCGCGCAGTCGCGGTGGAATTATGTTTAAGTCATTAAGTTGCGCGAGTGCGCGACGAGCTGCCAATCGCAGTCATCGCGCAATCGTGATCTATTCCTACATGAGTCCAATCCGTCCCTGACTGAGCGACGAGCTGAGGAAATATGTTATCGCGCAATCGCGAGCTATCCAGGTTAGGTCGTTCTAGTCATGCGACCGAGCGGATCTCCTTTTTTTAAGCCTCATCACGCAGTTGCGATGTTTATTCCATGTAGGGTCTTGTGTCCACGAGTCAGCGACGAGTAAAGAATATATATGTCGCACACCCATAGAAGTTATGTTGAACTAATGTTGTCAGCCGCGGGTCTGCGACGAGCTGAAAGAACAAGTGGTCGCGTACTCGCCGAGCAGAAAAGATAAAGAAAATGTTGCTCCCGAGTGCATGATCAAACAGGAAGTGAGACCTCATCGCTCAGTCGCTAAGCAATAAAACAAAGGAAGGGGTTTCTCGCAACTGCGCGATCAATAAAGGAAAGCTGCTCGTCGCTCAATCGTCGATGTTTCTAGGATGTCAGAGATCAGCTCGCGACTGAGCGATTGACAAAGAAAAGGCCTCGTCGCGCAGTCGCCGAATAATCAAATGAAAGAAGGGATGGCTCGCGACTGAGCGATCGATGAAAAATAAGGTGTTGTCGCGCACTCGCCGATCGAAAGGGAGAAAGAAAATGTTGCTCGCGAGTGCGCGATAAAGCAGAAAGTGGGCTCGTCGCGTACTCGCTGAGTAATGAAGACAAAGGGAAGTCTGCTCGCGACTGTGTGATTCATAAACAAGAAGTGAGACCTCGTCGCTCAGTCGCAAGGTAATAAAGATAAAGGAATATCTGTCTGTAGGACCCACCTCAGTCGCTTGATCGCGTGAAGTTTCAGCAGTTAGTAAAAAATGTCTTTCGACTTTGCGATCGCCTTTGGTCGCATTGTCGCTAGAACCAGAGAGGTGACTTAGCGTCCTAGTGTACAACAGATGGACCAGTGACCGTGTGACAGGTGGCATATGGCAGGTGGATGTGGGTCCTCAGTCGGGTGATCGCCAGACAGGGGAAACGGATCACACGACTAGGAGACTAAGTGTTTCTTTGCCTTAGTCACGGGATCGCTGAACATTTTAAGGGCACACTCTTTTATTCAGCGATTAAGCGGTGGCCGTCTGATGCAAAGCTCTGAGGATCTAACGGTGGTTGCGAAGTCTAGTAATAAAAGTGCCCCAGGGAAAAAGTCCTTCTGACTAGGCGATTAAGGTATGTCGCGAGGTCGCTGTGAACAGAAAGGGCATGTGCTTCAAGTTAAAGGTAAAGACTCAGGATCACCTGACTCAGCGACTGAAGGTTGTCGTGTTGTCTTGAAAAGAGGCATGAGCATCTGGCGATCAGGCGACAAGCCGTGATGGTTAAAAGGTAGCAGTTAGACGCTGGGTCGCTAGAAGAATGGTGAGTTAAGTGAAATGTCTCCCGACTTCAAAATTTCACAGTCAAGATGTCGCTGGATTTGAGCTTGGGTTTAGCAGGAGTTAAATGATACCTTGTCGCCAGGTCATGAGATTTAACTAGGCTCAATACCTGATACTCACGACAAAGAGACTAGCCGTTGGTTGCTAGGTCGCAGGACTTTGAATTTGAAATTCTGGTGGCAGATTTGGCAATGTGAACACTCGACAGCCATGGTTTCTCTGTGCTCGTGTTCCAGATTTGATCAGAAGGGTTTCTAGTTGCAGAGGGGTCATGCACAGAGCGGTCTTCCGACATTTGAGTAGATTTGTTTCAATGTCGGTGAACAGGACGAGATTTAGTGTGTTGCAGGAAAGAACAGAGTTATGACTGAGTTTCCAGAAGTACCAAGAGAAAGGAGAAGAGGTCTTAGGCGGTGACAAGGAGAACACTTGGCCATGCACTGTTCACGGACAAGAGAGGCAGT
>MU227896.1:1824712-1846747 GCA_018584345.1 Thuja plicata
TTAAAAGGATAAACCAAGGTATCCTTATTTGTATTTGTCCTCTAGTCCATGTAGGAGGACATGTCACTATTTTTTAATTCCTTTAATAAGGAAAATAGATATTCCTCCTTAAGAGGAATCACACATTTGTCACACACACAATATGAATGTGGCACCCATAGGAGAAGGGAGTTACATGCAAACTCCTCCACTCATCTCTACTTAAGAGATGTCTCTCACACACTTGCTTCAATAATCTTCTCCTCTATCTCTCAATCTCTCATTTCTCTCATTATTGTATTGAGCTTATTTCTCTCATCCTTTAGGCTTTTTGCCATATTCTTATTCACAAAGGGGTTTTTCTTTGCTTTTCCCCTTACCAAAATCTCTTGGCTCTTTGTTGGATTCTTGAAGTTTCTCATATGCTTTATGGTTGATCTTGAAATATTTCTCTCCTTTGGTTTATGGTAAATCTTCTAACATTTCATTTTCTTGGATTACTTCTTGTTTATATTTTCATTATTTTCATACTTCTTACACCCTTCTAGTTGCTCAATGTATACCTCTTCTTCAAGTATTCCATTTAGGAATGTTGACTTGACATCCATTTGATATACTTTGAATCCTTTGTATGCAGCATAAGAAAGTAGTATTATTACTCCTTCTAGCCTAGCAATAGGTGCAAAGGTCTCTCTATAGTCTATACCTTCCTCTTGTGCATACCCTTTGCATACTAGTCTTGCTTTGTTCCTTGTGACTTCTCCATTCTCATTTAGCTTATTCCTGAATATCCATTTTGTATCGATGACATTCTTTCATCTGGTCTTGGCACAATTGACCATGTTTTTTTCTTCTTAATCTGCTCAATCTCATCATTCATAGCACTTATCCATTCCTCATTATCTAGAGCAGCATTGACAAATTTTGGCTCAAAATCACAAATTAAGCAACTTGAGTTTAAAGACTTACTTATTGTTCTTGTACCATCTTTTTTATCTCCTATGATTTGGTCCTCTAGATGGTTCTTCCTTACATATTTGGAAAGTAGAGGTATAGTCCTTTATCTATTAGTTTGATCATTATTTTGATCTTCATTTTTTTCTTCACCACCTTGCACATTTTCTTGATCATTATCCTGGCCGTCGATATTTGCAGCCTGATGCTCTGGAGCAGTGATTTGTAGCTCAGGTGCTCTACATTGTTGGTAGGGTAGAGTTTCAGGTTCCTCATTGTAAGTGAACTTATTTTAATCCTCTGGTTCTTTAGTGCTTTCTTGTTCATTCTTCTCTGCAAATTCATTTATCTTTACATTTGCACTTTCAATAATTTAGTTAGAGGCTTTGTTTAGACATTTGTAAGCCTTGCTCTTGGTAGAATACCCTCGAAAAATTCCTTCATCACTCTTGGAATCAATTTTTCCATTTATATCATCTTTTAAGATATAAAATTGACTGCCAAAAATTTTCAAATTACTCACATTGGGTGTGTATCCATACCATAACTCATAAGGTGTCTTCTTGGTGTCTTTCTTCAGTTGTACTCTATTTAGTGTGTAAACAGCAGTGCTGACAGCTTCTCTCTAGAATATTTGCGTGATTCTTTTTTCTATCTTCACTGTTCTAGCACAGTCAACTATTGATCTGTTCCTTCTTTCAGCAATCCCATTTTGTTGTGGTGTTCTTGGTGCAGAAACCTGTCTTTTTATACCATGCTCATTACAAAAGTTAGTGAATTCATCTGATATAAACTCACCTCCTCTATCTAATCTCAAAAATTTTAGATCCTTACCACTTTATTTCTCTACCAAATCCTTATACCATTTAAACATCTTGAATGCTTCATATTTATCTTTTAGAAACATGACTGTCATCATTCTAGAGTAATCAACAACAAAGAGAATAAAATATCTATCTCCATAATAACTCTTTTTCCTGATAGGTCCACATAAATTAGTATGGACTAATTCTAGAATCGCATCAGATGTATGAGTTTTGCTTTTGAAACTAGAATTTTTCATTTTACCTTTTTGACAGTTTTTACACATGATGTTGTCGAGCTTGGTCATTGTCAGTAAGCCTCTGACATTTCTCTTTTTGCTAATTTTAATCATGTTGTCAAAATTCACATGACACAATATTTTGTGCCACAACCATATGTCCTCGTTTGTAGCAATCAAACAAGTGGATTCAGTATCATTTAGATAGAATAAGTTACCTTTTGTCTGCTCACCAGTACCAATCAGATTTCCAGATTTGTTGAAGATCTTTTCCTTTTTATTTTCAAATGCTACTTTGTGACCTGAATTATTCAACTGAGAAACACTCAATAGATTATAATTCAATCCATTTACCCAATAGCATTCTCACACTTTATCTGGTTGTTCAACATTATTGTTCCTCTACCTTCAACTGAACAAGGTGTGTCATTTCCCATTCTTATTGATCTGCCTTTGTAGTATTCAAAAGTCTCAAAATTTTGCTTATCACTAGTCATATGATGAGTGCAACCACTATTTATGATCCAAACATCATTTTTACTAATTTTAGATATGAGACCTATTTCTACATACCTTTCTGTATCATCATCCTTTACAACCACAAACAGTATCTCAATGTCTTCATCAAATTCGGTGTCAGTATGGTCATCCTTGCATTTTGCTAGGTAGTTGACCTTCTTTCCTTTGTCCTTGTAGTCTCGGGTATCTCTTCTTTCTAATTTTTGGTAGCTTCTGTAATCACCTCTATCTAACCTTTTCTCAAAGGATTTGTCATTACTTCTGTCATCTTTTCTTTTGTTAGTACATCTTGCAGCAAAGTGTCCAATCTCTTTGCATTTAAAACAAACAAGTGGCAATTTACCTTTATATTTACCTTTGCCTCTCTGCATTCTTCTGGCCATAAGTGCTTCAATTTCATCAAGATCATCTTCTTCATTTTCAATATCACTATCTCTTCTCATAGTGTCTCTGTGACTTGATTTACTTATTCTCATAGAAGTTTTGAATGCAGACTCTATGTTTGGTAAGACACTATTATCAAAGCTATTCATTTCAAATGAAATCAGTCTTCCAATTAAACTGTCTAGAGTAACATTGCTATTTGCTACTGCTCTCATTTCTTTAATGGAAGATACTCTAATAGTATAGGTAGGCAGTAAGGTTCTTAGAATTTTACTTACCACTATATCTTCTTCTAGTACACCTCCAACTCCTCGGATATCCTTGACTACCTATTTAATTCTTGTGTTGTACTCAGTGATGTTTTCTCCTTCTTTCATTTTGAGATCATCAAACTTTCCTCTAAGGATTTATTCCTTGGCTCTCAAAACATTTTTGTCACCACCATGTACAAGCTTCAATTTGTCCCACATCTGCTTTACAATTTTGCATTCTTTGACATCTTCAAATTCAGCATCGGAGATTGAGGAAGAAAGCTCTATCATCATGCTGTTATGTTCATGCTTCTCTATCATTTGTTCAACTATTGGTGCTCCTGTGGGTAACACATATTCAGTTTCAAGGAATTGAGTAACATCATTACCAATACCTGATAGGTGGAGTCTTATTCTGCTTTTCCATGAAGAAAAATTATCTTTGTTCAACTTGGGCACATCTCATCTTTTTCAATAGGCTTTAGGCAAATCTAGAGCTACTTTCATGAATCAACCTTTTTGGCACTCCTTGGGATGTACCTCAATATATAGAAGATTGTTAAGTCCTTCTCTGTTAAGAGACTTGATGCTTCAATGGTTAAACTAAAACAAAATGACATGTTTCTAATGCAACTTGAATTGCAAATTTTTAGATCTATTTAAGTACATTACCTCTCTGATCAATATATCAATTCAATTCTCTGTGCTCCACACTTTCTGCTCTATGATGTTGTGCTCACTATTTGTCGGTGTTTGCATAAATCTTTAGCTCTCCCTTATCTTGATTGATCAAGACTATATGAAGTTATCCTTCATCAGTTTCTCTTCGGCATCCTCTTTCGATTCACTCCCCTTAATCCATTTTCCGTGAATGTGATATGGAAATGAATTAAGCTTGTCTCTTATATAGACACGATATTCCTTAATTCTTGATTCTTGATTCTTGGTGTGAAAAACATTCTAGCCAATCAGATTTAAAGCATAACTCCTGATTTATCTCATAGTTCTCTTCTTGCCAACTGTACTAATCAGCTTTAAATCAATTACTTAACTCTGGTCAAATAAAACAATGAAAACAACCAGTTAAGTCTATCTTTAGCTCTTTCCAACTAGATATTTTTTCTTTTTCTGAACTCTTTGTTTCATCGGTCAACTCTTCAGTTAGTCATCGGTTACAACTGCCAGTTATGTCAGTCTGACTCCAGTTAGCTTTGGGATCTCTGTCCATCGGGCATCATTGGATTTTTACTTGTCAGGTAACTCTATTTTCAGCTTGTCAAGAAACCTATCATTTTCTTCATTGGGAAACACTATCTTTAGCTCATCGGGTATCACTGTGACTTTTCTTCTTTGGCTTTACCAATGGTGTGCACTCCATCGGTGTTGTCTGTCACTTGGTGAATACTTGACTTTTATGCATTGCTGAAAGCATAACCTTTGTTCCATTTGATTCTGTGAAGTCTTTGGCATTATGTATATGACCGTATAGATTATATCAAGTTGACATCAATGACAATACAAACCATTAACTAATTTAATGCCTTGCATTATCTTCAACTTAACATTATCAAACATTCAATCAGTTATATGTCATCATATTTTGTTATCAAAATTTGTTGAATCATTAGATTTATAAAGATCTTAAATTCAAGATGCCACCTAGGAGATAATTTAAGGGCAACATAAATTACAAAGATAGAAATGTATGTGATGGCCTATTGCACCAATTAACTAGGTCAACAAATGACTCGACAAAAATCAAAGAACTAGTCCCTAAGAGTCCACATTTAAAAATTGGTAAAGGTCTATATGATTTGGGACAGTGGGCTAGGGATGCAAATATAGGAATGACTGGTTTGGATTTGTTCAAAGTAGTTTTTGGTCAGAAAAATGCCTTTGCTCCGAATAGTAATGTGTGGAAATTTGATGTGGGCAAGTTAGTGGTGCCTGGAATTTTCATGGATATTGACATGCTTATGCAAATAGCTGACAAATATGAAAAAATATCTAGGGTGGTCAGAGATAAGGATGGACATATTATGGTCAGTATAACTATAGAGGAAATCATGGAAGCCTCAAGTTGAGTGATGAGGAAACACCTATGCACAAAATTGAAATCAAAGAATTTACAGAAGTGTATCAAGCCCTGAGGGATTATTTGAGAAATGGACCCTTAAAGTAATATTTTAACAAAATTGGGGATTTGATCATGGTAGGGCCAAATACCAAGGAACCTTTCAAATTGGATTACTTTACCCCAAAGGCCAGAGGAGTATATAGGGCTCTATGTCAAATCTACGGTGATGATGAACAAAATCAAATGCCTATCCATTATATGTTCATGATGGTACAGATTTTGCATCCTCATTTGGCTATAATTTTTTATTTTGTTCCATATATTGTAGACTTAATACATGAAGGTTTGATAGGCATCCAAGACAAAAAGGTTACTAGGCCTTTTACATGGTATTCCTTGCTGATGCACATGTTTTTATTCAAAGGGGAAGATTACTTTGAAAAGTAGATGGAATTGACAAAGGTCAAAGATGATGAGGATATGCCAGCACTATTATGGAATATAGACATGTCGTGGGATAAAAAAGAATCAAGTTACATTAATTTTGATAGATGTTTTTCTGCTATAATTAGGGCATTATTGCTGACTGATGATCCTAGAATGCCTTTAACACTTTTGCAACTATTGAGGCCTAAGGAATATAGTCAGGAACTAAAAATAGTACATAATTGGGGAGATGTTATTATTTACCCATTATCAATAGTATTCATAGTTATGGCTTCCAGGGAATCCCTAATATCCTACCTTACAGGGTGCCCATTAAGTTAGGACTGGCAGAAATAATAAGGCAGATTGGAGGCTTGCAGGAGGAAGCACTAACAGGAAGAGGGAAAGGAACTATTTTTCCCACAATCACAGTAGCCCATCAATTCATTATTAAAAATGGAGGGTGGAAACACCTAGATACATATATGTCCCCTTACCATTTGAATACTGCAGTGTCAAGATGTGTGTATCTGGAAGCTTTCATTAAAGATATGTTCAGGGAGAAAAACAAGATGCCTAGTACTAAACCATCAATTCAAATATCCTAAAGATGTAATCATAAATGAATTTGATATGATAGAGCAGGAGATAAAGAAGGAAAATGGCTAGCATACAAGAAGAGCCTAGATTTCGTGCAACACTTTGATAAGTTGTACGACTCATTAAAGGATTTTCAGCCTTGGGCTAAAAAGATGGAATTTTTAATCGAGATGTTTGAGGACATCATGCAGGCACTAAATCAGAAAAGGGAAAATATCTTACAAATAGAACTAGAAAGAGCCAAAGCAATGATGAGAAGGATAGCTCCTATTATAAATGTTCCCCTAGGGAAATATATGGTATACTAAAGAAGAGAGTATAGTACAGTCTTGCCACAAGCTGAGAAGACCCTAGATCCAAAGGGGAAAAGGCCATTAGACCCTAACACTAAATCATTGTCATCCCCAAAGAGGCAAAGGATAGAAGGAGAAAAACAAAAACAATAGGCAAATGTATACTCTCCTTCCCAATCTCCACTCTATATTGATGAGAAAGCTATAGCAGAATAATTGTTACAAATGGGAGATGTTGGACAAGTTTTTGTCACGGCCCAAAAATTACAAGAAGGGATGCCTGAAGTTCCAAGGCATGCTTCACTGGATCTAACTATTGCAAAATATTTTGGTAAGGAATTGTACCCCTTGACACAACAAGCTAGTGATTTTTCTCTCTGATGACAATTTTGTCAAGGCTAGGGCATTCTTACAATTTTTATGGAGAACCCACATGAATGAGTTCAAGGAGAAGTGCCAACAAAATCATAAGGAACAACTTACAAGGAGTGAAGATGAGATTGAAAACAAAATAAAACAAGAAATGATATCTCAATTTGAAAAGGTAACTCCTGAGGAAGGAATGGCACTGGTCAAGAAGGAAGGAGTATTGATACTTCCAGAATGGGATCTTGCAGATGCTACTATTTTTTATGTTGTGAAAAAGGAGACAAAAAAAGTCCATACTACTGAGATAGAGGAAAGACAAGCATCTTAGGGAGTAAAATTTAGTGAAGATAATGGGGTAAAAGCGCAATAATCTGTCACCTTTTAGGATAACTTATTAGCATAGCTGAATTTTAGTATTTCTAACTAAAAATTAATTTTGGCCAAACATATGGTCTAGCTAGATTCATTATAGTTAAGTTAGATAAGTTCTTTAACTTTTCCAATTGGAAATGTCTATTAAATGCATTTTTTATACCACTTTGAGTCCAATTACTGTAGAAATAAAATTATTTCAGAAAAGTGACGTTTCAATAACTCTAAGTATTTTTAATGATATTTTTTTAAAAATACAAAAATACCCTTTTGCAGAGATCAGAGTCAAGAATATCTCTTATAGATTTTATAGTGTTTTAATTAGCCATAGTTTATTATAATTAAAAGATATTGCAAGTAGGTACTTTAACAGTCAAGGAGATGTTGATTTGGAGAAAGTAAAAAAATAGTAAAACATATGGTGCACTAGAAGAGAGAATCCTCTTCAAGAATATATATTTCTTTTTTTTATTGGGATATATTTGTTGTGAAAAATATGGCGGGAGATGAAAACTGTCGATATCAAGTGAGTTGGAATTTGAATTTTGTAAAAGAGAAAATATAGGTCACAAACCAATTTTTATTTCTTCATGCACTAGCTATATATGTCATCTATAACATATTTTGAAATTAGGGTAAAAAATGTTTATTTACATATAATGTTTTGGCGGGAACTAGACCCCTAATTTTCAGTATGTTTCTGCAACTGAAAAATCATCTTTAAACATTAATAAAAATATCAAAAATTATTCAATAAAAATATTAAAAATATTAATCATAAATTTCATCCATTTTAAAACATTTTATTAGTTTACATCATCTTCAAATTCCAAACATAAATGTCACTTTTATACTATTGAAGCTGAACAACTTTGATTTTGTTAGCCTTTTCCTTTATAAAAGGGTGACAGATTATTGTGCTTTTACCCAATGCATCCCTTGTTATGTGGCATATAAAAAGGAAAATCCATAAGGTATCTGTTGATGGTGATTAGGCTGAGCATGCAGGTAGCCTCATAGTGAGAAGAGTATCAGATACCTTAGGGGTAGAAGCAGCTAACCTCACTCTGGAAATAGAAAAATTAAGCTTAAAGGTAGCTGAGAAACAAGAAGATGCACTCAAGAGCTTGAGGGAAAATATGAGATAGTGATGAAGGCTTGTAACGATGAGAGGATCAAGTCCATTGAAAAGGACAATAAGATTTCCATCCTTTAAGGAAAGCAAATAGTTCAGTTTGTTCCTCAAAGGATGATCACACAAGATCCTCACCAACCATCATCATCAAGCCCAATCATAACTTACCCTCCTTCCCCTGCACCACAAAGTCCCACCACACAAGAAGAATTTGAGAAAGAGAAAGAAAGATTAATTACTAAAAGAACTGAGCTAGAAAAATCAAAGAAGGAGTGGGTTGAACAGTCTGCATGTTTCAAGGAAGTAGAGGCATGGGTGAAACAGAAGTATGCTGAAAAAATACATAACACCCTTAGGCATTGCACTCATGAATTAGTTCCTACTGTTATTTATTCACAGGGGAATAAAATTGTTAGCATATTGAATGAATACAATGCAGATAAGGAAAACTCGAATTAAATGGTCAATAGATGGAAAGGAAAGAGAGTTGAATTGAAATTCTTTCACACCACATGCAAAGAAGAAAATAATGTTGACATTATTTTGACGGGTACTTATAAATGTGTCAAATTTCTAATGGACATGGACATAAGAAGGAGCATCATCATATGGAAGGTAATGGCTTTAAAAAAGGAATATTGAAAGGACTGGTATGAGATGTTTCCCAATATTTTTAAGAAGAGTGGTGATATAAAAAAATGAAGCATTATCGCACAGGAAAATGAATGAGGCGTTGGCAGTAAGAACTAATAGCATTCTTACTCTGGAAAGCACATTATTGTTCGTTCAAACTGTTGAGATAGTTGGTAAGGCCAAAGGATTTTTTGAATTTTGGTCAGAAGAGATTGAGAAGGCAAGTGTCAACTAGAGTGAGATTAACAGCAGAAAAGATGAAATTATTAGCTTCGTTTGGCCGAGTGATGAGGTGTATACTTCTTGGAAGGACAAATATACTATAGTTGATCCAGGAGAAGGTGACAATATGAAAGTGCACAATGAGGCTTAAAAAATTGGATGATACAGGTAAAGATGAAGATCGTTCATCACCAATATCAAAGACAACAGACTCCAGGTGGCTTCTTCCAAACAACTTTGAAGTAGTTACAAGTACCAAGTGGTCAGGAGAAAAAATATGTTAAATATCTATTGTAAAAAGTGGCTATAAATTCATTAGTTATTTTGTCTTTTTACTGAGTCATTTTTTTTTCCTTATTCGAAATGATCCATAGTTTGTTGCAATCCTATTCTATAAAAGGATTTCCAAGATCATTGGAAAGGGATAGAAAATTTGGATTGTAAATAATTTGTAAAGTTTTCAGTCAAGAGGGGAAATTCAGTATTATTTTTACTTGATAGTTGTAAGAAGTTAGAAATAAAGCTGGCAGATATTTTGCGGGTTATTGAAGAGGTTATCTCTGAGTACTTTTTGTATACTGGAATAAGATTTTATGAATTTAATACAGGGATCCAGATTCCAATCTCTCATGTGCTATGTGTCTTGTGAGTTATGAATTTTCTGATTCATTAGCATAGTTTTCTCTATGTTTATGTACTTGTTTGC
Source organism: Thuja plicata (assembly GCA_018584345.1). Taxonomy (NCBI): domain Eukaryota; kingdom Viridiplantae; phylum Streptophyta; class Pinopsida; order Cupressales; family Cupressaceae; genus Thuja; species Thuja plicata. The sequence continues at coordinate 1,834,675 of MU227896.1, forward strand.
GAGTTTTGATCTAGGATCAAATTAAATTAGGCTCTAATTAATGCATAGATTCATTTGACACATGCTAGGATTCTATTAGTAGTAGGGGTTTGGGGTAATTGTGTTATGATTTAAAATCTTTGGTGAATATTGGTTTCAATATACTATATCTGAGTCAGAATATAGCCCAATGGATAAAGAACTGATCTAAAGCTAACAAATTCTATATTATTGCATATTGGTTGTGTTTTCCTATAAACAAATATTTAAATCCATTAAGTCTACATTTGTGTAAGTTTGTTGTGAATTCCTATCTCATGCTCCATTTTATGGTTGATGTTCAATGGGTAATTTGCCATTTATCTAGTATCTCTCGATTATGTTGAGTCATTGTGAGATTACTGCTTGATAGTACCATATAGGACATATCAGAAGGTATTACAGGGTGTCCCCCCCTTTGTGTAGAAGGACCTAAAGAGTAGAAGTATAATGAGAGTGCTTGTTAGTTAGTCCTTTTCTTGCATGAACAAATATTTGGAGGTGGCTCCTCTCTAAAATAGTCATAAGAAGAAGAAGTTATTGTTGTTTTTATTGAAACATAAAAAGAAACCAACACTATGGTTGAACAAAGTTAGAGCTATCTAGATATCATAGCTTACTAACCCTAATGATAACCTAGACTCTATGAACAAGAATTTTTTTCTATGTCATTTCGCTTACTAACCGTAATGATAACCTATGAACAAGAGTTGTTTCTACAGCCTTTCACTTACTAACCCTAAGGATAACCTAGACTTTATGAAAAGAATTTTTTTTCTATAGCTTAACAAAGATTGGGCTCACTGGCTATCATCGCTTACTAACCCCAATGATAACCTAGACTTTATGAACATAATTTTTTTTCTATAACTTAACAAAGATTGAGCTAACTGGATAACATGGCTTACTAACCCTAATGAACTTACACATAAGTGGTCATGTATTCTTATATTTCAGTTTTCTCTTTCACCTACCAACACACTAACAAACGAATCTAATACATCAAAGGAGATAGATCTCAAATTTCATTATTTTAGACAAAAACAATATCTAGTGAAAACCAAATGAAACCTCCTCAGCTAGGCCTAATCGATGATAAATTTTACATAAATATTGACTTAAAAATAAGTTAAAATTATAAAATTATAGTTTTTATACTTTTCTGAAACATTAATTTGTTTCATAGTTAAAGAGTCAACACCATATTTATTGAGTCTTGGCCTTCATTGGTGACATTTTCTACTATTTCTTTTGATGAAAGAGATGTCTAATAGCCTTTTGCAATCAAGGAAAAAACATACGAGCCCACCCAAGTTGGACCACCTTGTCAGCCAGTGAAAACAAACTAAATTTTCTTTTGATGAAAGGCATGTCTAATATTTAATAAACATGTCGTTGACAGAAGCACATGTAACTACAGCTCTAACGACACTCAATGTTTCCTTGCTAGTATGATAATGTTCTTTAACATACTCTTAATCATTTTTTAATAACAACGTGATAGACCTTTGATTTGGCTTTCATCTTCATTTTAGTCATATGATGAAGACTAATTCATAGTTCCAGGTCATATGTGTGTCAGAGTTAACTTCAATGGCAATGTTTTAAGTTGTGTTGTTGGAAGAAATTTGTTAGCTTAGCTTTATCATTGCTCTCTTGTTGAAGTGAGTTTAATATTGTTATTTCAATAACTAAGCTAATGTTTTGAAAATATAAAAATTCTAGAAGAAATTTGAAGTCATATGAATAGTGTAACAATGACAGTGTAGAGCTGTAGTTTAAGTCATGCTAGATTTCAACTAAGAAATTCACAGGAATAAGAATACTGACCTGATAGGGACAAAGAAAAAGCTAGAAAGCTTGTAGTTTAATTCATGCTAGATTTCAACTAAGAAATTCACAAGAATAAGAATACTGACCCCAATAGGGACAAAGAAAAAGCTAGAAATATTTAAATCAGTCACCATACTTGAAAATATTATAGAAAATGTGTTAGCAGTGACAAGGTATATGAACTATTGATTGAATGTCATCAGATTTTTTCACTAATTTTTAATAATAATAAAAGGAATAGTGTTTATTATTGATAGATATTCTTGCTAGTGGTTTCAAGATATTATTGCTAAAATTTAGAGGACAAATCATTTATAAATATTACAAGAATTTTATATTGCTTTATTGATTGCATGATATTCAGGAAACATATCACATGCATTGTCTCCAGTAACACATTTTGGATAATGTGTGTAGATACAAAGCAAGTGCATTGGTTGAGTCAATGTTTTGATCGCATATCTTAAGTACAGGTATTTTTACTAGTGTATTTGTTTGAATTCGTGATTATGCTATTCATTTAGCATTTTATTGTAAAATAATTATAGGTTTGGTTCTATTAGATCTACAAGGTATTGAAAATACCATATATACACATTCAATTTCTAAAAATTGAATTTACTTATTTGTGCTGACATATTTTCCAAATTGTTTATTATGTTCACATGTGCATATATAATTCACATAGTGGTGCATTAGCAATACTGTAGTGCTTATGATTAAGCAAAGAATTTTTATGACATATTTGACTAGAGGTATCTATTACCCAATTTTTAGTATAGCTCAATCAGGTAGAGCTCTTTTGTTCAAATTGAGAGAAGAAAAGGTACATTTTAACCTCCCCAATATTACATCAAGTGCTAAACAAGATGCAAAATATTATCTGTTAGTTTATTGCAATTATTCAAAATATAGTTTTGCAAGTTTTGTCTAAAAGATAATTTTATTGATAGTGAAATGTACCTTGTCTCACACAAGTTGTGAGACTGACTTATCAAATGAAAACAAAGAACAACATATACATGGGTAGGTAAATAAAAGAAATTCGCATATAATGAGGGAAACCAATCATTTCCTGAATGACTAGTTCGGTGGGTTTCTATGCAAAATATCTTGTCCCAAGTTTCTTTAGGCCTCCTTAGCACTACATTGCTCCTAGGCCCTGCAACTTAAGAGATAAAATGGCATTAGATCAATGATCTAAGCAATGACAAATCTCAAACATTACATGTGCATTACACCTATGCCTATAAAAACTGATTTATATGTACATTCTAGAAAAATAACAAAGTCATCATGACAAGAAGGGATAACTTAAGGATAAAATCATACTACAACATATCAGAGAAAAGCAATGATTTAAAAGTATGAAATAATAATGACATCAAATATTATAGGGGTAGATATATGTAACAAAAAAATCACACTTAACAGATTTGAGGACAGATTTTCAAATACATTTGTATCAATGATAAATCAATCATTAAATAGAATATCAAGTACAAATGAGCTCAAGTAAGGATTAATGCTAAAGGATCAGCAGCAGAGAGCTCTCAAGAAAAACAAAGACTTGTTCTTTTTCAAATATATCCAAGACATGATTCAACCATGTTATATCAGGATAACATCAACAAAAATGACAAATGAGCTGGAGAAAGTTTTCAATCAATCAACAATCTATACCTAAGATAAAAATGAACAACCATGAATTATGGAGTATTTATTCATAGTACTACAAGGATAGAAAATAAATTAACATCAGAGAGAAGGTTGAATATTGTCTTGAGAATCTAGATTTATTTTATGCTTATAAGGTTGTTAAGTTATGGCGTGAGAAAGAGAAATGTGAGGTGGTTACTAGAATAGTCAAAATTGAGTAGTGGAAGCCCTTGAATCAGAATAGCAGTTCAAAGTACTAAAACATGGATATATTATTGTAGTAGGTTTTTAGGAAAATGCTAATATACGTGACAACAATGAACAAATGCTACAGAACAAGTTGAGAAAAGGACAACCTCTTCTATTAATAAGCTAGAATAGTTTATTATGGTTTCATTGGTTTTATATCATAAGAGTGTTCAATTATTCATGGAAAGTCATCATAGACATCATATCAAAATATTGAAGACCCTGGTTTGAACAAATGAGAAAAACCCTCATATCAACTAAAAAGAAACAAAGGAGCTGAAATATATCAAGTTAAATATATTTTAGAAGCCCGCAAGGTGTCTTCAAAGTCACAACCTGACACAAGTAAGGAAAAAGATATATGTACATGGAGGTTTTCAAAACATAGCACAGATCTCACATTTATCAATGAGTATCAAGTGTTTTAAAATAATGGAAGTCTTGGCTTACATACATCACAGAAGTAGTCAAAGATGAAACTGCAGCCCTGTGGAAAAGAATGGAGTCATTCCAAGGAATCTTAAAAGAGAGAAACACAAAAAATCATAAAATACATAGACGGCACTTCTACATGAAGCGTTGAATTTTTGTTTTCAAATTAACATTAATGATACAGGCATAGTTTCATTCATATATGCAGATAGCTCTGGTGTTTGTGCAAGAAGATCTATGTATGAGAGAAGACTTCATCATGGTGGAACTTAATGAACAAATTATGTTTAGAAACCCAAAACCCAAATGTCAAGGAGTTCGGTTGAATATATAATACTTGTAGAAAGGCCAGAATCTATAAAAGCTTCCAAAAAAGCTTTAAAAGACTCTAGCAAACACCATCAAACCCTAGTTTATGGTGGCTCCTCTCCAGAAATGAAAAGATGGAAGTGAAAATGGTTGATTTTTTGTATTTTTACACCCTAAATGGTTTTTATCAAAATTGAAGGTTTATTTTTCTTATATTTTTATTTTTATTTATATTTTATTAATACCCCACAGGTATGTATTGAAATTTTGCAATGTGGGTTAAAATAACTTCCTAAAGTGTTTGTTGCTTTATTTTTTATTTTTTATTTTTCATCCAAGTTGGAATTTTAAATATTTTATTCAGTGATTTCATAAATCACTTAATAAAATTAGTGATGATGCAAATTAATAAACATGTGAGTCAATGAATTAGTCAAGGAGTCTGAAATAGTTTGGCAACATTTGGAGGGGATTTAGGGGATGTTTGAGTCAATTTAGGGGAAGTTGGAGCATTTTGAGGAACCTTAATGATTCAAGGGGTCCAATTTGACATTTTCTTCATAGTGGAGTCATTTTTTGAGTCTTTTGCAATGCTTAAAATAGGCATTTTTTTTAATCTGACCATGTAGGTTGAAGCTCTTATTTCCATACAAGTGCTTAATAGAAAGCATAAATATTGTAAACTTAATTTGGATGGAATCAGTACTAATTTATGCTTTTGATATATCTTGTGACTTTTGAAGTCTTGCAAGAAGAAGAATGTATTTTTGTAACTCATTTTGATATGTATACCAGTTTATGCCTTGCAGATTAATGAAGATAAGAATTTTACCTTCTCAATTTTTTGTCTTATAGTGTGCATGTGTTGATTGATGCAACTACTTATTAAATAGTATGAATATTTGTAGTTATCTCTCGTTATAGCACCATTTGCATAATAATATGTATGTTGCAATTTATGGGTTGTGTTGAAATACAGGTGTTGTCTAGTTGTGAGGAGTTCATCTCCCTCTAGGGATATCAGCATTCAATCCTTCTTATGAAATATTTATAAAAGGAACATATGTAATTGAGTCATTTATGTCAATATTTTTCATTGATTAAATTGTGTATGGGGACTGTGTTACAGGTCTTAATCAAGTCTTTGGTGCATCACCCTATAGGTTAGTTTTTAATTCCAAGTTTCCTTCTAACCCTTTTCTCAGCAAATTTTAGTATAGGTGAGTACCAAATAGGAGGTGGCCTTCTCTAGAGATTGACTCCAAGTTTTAGGTGACCCACTACCTAGAGTGTTTCCATGTTTCTCAATAAAGTTAAGATCCGCAACTGAGCATAGGGTGCATTGTTTGAGAGATAATAGTTTTTGGAACGCCTAGTAGGACCTATTTGAATCAAACAAGTCAAAAGAAATATTTTTTATTGTTGGTTTTGATATGCTACCAGCAACTTCTAACCTTTGAGATGTTACTTGTTACATATCTTGTGACTCTAGAGATAATTTTTCTTGGTTTCAAGTAGAGAGTGCTAATATGATCTATAACCCATCATATCATGAAGATGTTTCTCTGACACCTTCTTGTTATCTATATTAGACTAAACCAGCAGCTCCTTCTAGTCATAATACCTTTTTTACAGGAGGTTATTGTTAATATTATGGAAAAGAACAACTAAGAGGGGGGGAATCAATTGTTCCCCTAAACCTTATACCTCAAACCATTGAACCTTGAAACCCTCTAACTTGTGCACTCTTAAATCTGATCTAAATAAATAGAATATAGAACATGCATGCATATTCAAATCAAAAACACGTACACACAATTTGACACAATATTTTTATCATGGAAACCCTATTAGGGGAAAAACCACAATGGGGTTGATTACCCACAATAAGAAAATACATTGTTAGAAGTATAGCTTTATTAAAATATATGGGTAATGCACATGCATTTAGGCTCACTTCCTAGAGCTCACTTCTCTTATGAAAAGCCTTAGGATATAACCCTGAGGAAGGCTCGTTGCCTTACAACCTGATCACTACAATGAGCCATACAAATTTTGTAAACTATGTAAGTGGCATTTACCCATGGTTGATACAGCTCTAATGTAGCATAATGAAGATCTTTTTTCAACCCCTTGATTCCCACTAAATCACAATCTCCCTTTTCTATCCACCTCTAGCATCAGCATTCATGATCCACACCTTGAATTTTCCCTAAATCATCATTTTATATCAAGAACTAGGTCGGCAAAACCTAATACACCATTTCTTCAATCAACGCACCAGATTTCATGATTCAAATCTATCTTTGAAAGCTAATTCATGTCCACCCTCTATAACCACCACCTTGAGATCATAAATCTCCTATATTTCATGATTTAGCACTTGTGCAACACAATTTACCAACTAAGTCAACCAAGAACATGAACAATAATTAAAATATTACCATTAACCAAAAACTCCTCCAATCTGATCCTTTGGATGAGTATCTCCAACTCATCAAACACATACTTCAATAAGATCCTATAGCATCATAGAAAAATACTCAATTATTCAAATTTATCACATTTATTAGATTTTTCAGCCCTTTTCCATCACACTTGAAGAAAAATGTCAACAAGTCTCTAAGATCATAATATTATGCCTTCTGGACCTTTGAAGTACAGACCCTCTTATTTAAAGACACTTGAGTATGTCTCCAACACACTCCTAGGTTCACTCCATCAAATTCTCACTTTGTTGATCACACTGAACCTCTTTTTGTCTTCCTCTTGGCATAGTCTATCACCTTGTCTGCCAGATACCTTCTACAACTTGGTTACCTATATAAATCATCATGAATCCTTCTTTAAATTTTGGTAAACATCTTAAAAATTCTTTCTCTACGTGCACAACTTCTTCTCTACAATATCTTCTTTTCACCGGACCTTCAAACATCCTGCTCCATTGGCTAACTTGCAACAGTGAAGTTAGCATCAAGAAAATAATTCTTTGGATTTCTTCCTCTGATCAATCCTTCTGTTATGTTGACATTAATTCCAACACAACCATCATCCATATTTTCCAATATGAGAAGAATATCCCCCTTTGTCATTGATTAAAACATGTGATGTGAAAACTAAGTAATGCAAAAAAATAATTAATACAATTAGAAACCAAAATTATTACTCCTAGCACTTCTTATGCTCCCCCTGGGAACATGCCTAACTTGGTTCCAATCATATTACATACTCATCTCTTCATCATCTTATCCCCCTTAAGTACACAACACATATCTTAGCTCACTTTTCTCTTATGTGGAAGTATACATAAACTTGCATCTCTCATCTGATTAGCTTCCTTCTTAGCCTCTCCTCTGATATCTTATTTACCTTAGTTGTCTTCCACAACTTCTTCTCAGTTATCTTCCACAAATTATTCTCTTTCCATTCATACCTGATAGCTTTTTCACATTTGTTTCTCTCCCCCTTTGACATCAATAAAAAAGGTGTACCATCAGTTCTTTTAACATTTTCTTTGTCATGCCAATATCAAGTTCATTTTCGTTATCTTCTTTTGCAACCTTGTAAACCTTATCTTGCTTTCTTTCACACATATCTCAAATTTAATAAACTCATTCAAATTGTCTTTTACTTGTCATTATTATGACTCCCCTGAGTAGTATCCTACATACATCAATCAATCTTTAATGATATCTTCATGTAGCTCTTCTGGCCTGATGCATCATTATGCATCTTAGTTTTGAGTGGGAGGGGTAATGACCCCTAACTTACCTCTAAGATACTAAAATATCTCTTTGGAGAATGTTTTAGGAAAGATATCAGCAATTTGTTCCTTGGTAGGTATGTACATCAGTTTTACTTCCTTTTCATTTACTTTCTCCCTTCAGAAATGAAACTTTATTGAAATGTGTTTTGTCTTTAAGTGTAACACCAGATTCTTTGAGATATTTATAACACTTGAGTTATCACAATGGATAGCAATATGTTCATTAAGGATAATTCCAATATCAGATAACATTTTTTCATCCATATTACCTCGGTACAATTTATAGCTGCAACAACATATTCAGCTTCTGATGCAGGAACATCTTGGGATCTTTGCAATCTTGCATCAAACAAAAATAATTTTTTGCCTATTCTCTTCTTGTTAATCAATCTACTATTTCTAGTGGTGGTCAATATATAGTTGTCTTTTTGAGTTGTGGTCACTTTTGTGTTTTCTTAGCTTTATACTAGATCATTTTCTATGATCGCACCTCATTTGGATTTTTTGAGCGAGAGTTATTGGAGTTTCTTTGTGGGACTATATTGTTCTTCATGTTATTGATCAGAGGTTGATTTTATGATCTTTTCCCAATATTCTGGCTGGTTTTTCCGAGCATGGTATTTCCATCTTAGTGTTATGTTTGAGGTTGACTTATTTTTATGATTGCGTCTCTTAAAAAAAATTTATTGGAGGTTGATCCAGTTGTTTTTGGGTCTTGGCCTAATTGTTGTAACACGTTTTCTTATTCTTATAAAATGTGATCTTTTCTAGTCGAACCAATGGAGTTTTCATAAGATTATTTAGTGTAGCTTGGCTAGGGTTTGTAAGATATTTCTTATCTAATTAGGCATATGTGTCTGGCATGTGATACTTCATGTTGCATATCTATTGTAATTGATCCACCAATCATAATACAATGTTGATCTCTCATTTTCTCATTGTTGGCTTAATGCTCATGCTATTTCTATTATGTTATGATGGTTGCAAGGATCAGGCTGATCTTTTGGGGTTTCTCCATCCTTGGTTGTATTAAGTGGCATTAGAGCAAGGTTTTTGCATGCTTAGGTTTTTCTTGTGGGATGGTGGTTGAAAGGATCTGACCTACGATGACTATAGATTGTGAATATGGCTAGGAGAAATGCTAGAGGAGCACGACATGCAGATCCAGTTGTTTTGGATTTGTTGAGGTAAATATCCACAAGATTGGAAGCAATAGAGACATCACAGAGGAGAGAAAAACATATAGAAGATGAAAGTGATGAATAAGGAGATGAACAAAATTAGAATGAATTAGTACAAGGAGATAACTAGGAAGCACAACCTGAGTTGAATCAAGGAGAGGAAATATTCATTAGGGAATTGACTAATGTTAATCAGAGACCTCATTTCAACCCACCTGATTATCATGGTAAGCTAGATGCTAATGAGTTGATAGATTGGATTACAAAGATGGATAAGTATTTCAAGCTTGAAGGGACTAATGAAGAAAGGAAGGTGAAGTATGCTTGTACCAAGTTGAAAGGGCATGCATCCCTATGGTGGGAACATCTATAGACCAGCATAAGTATCATTCATTGCATGGATTTGATACCAGGAGCTGTTAGAATGAATTTAGAATAACTGAGAGGGGAGGGGTGAATCAGTTATCCTCAGGTCTAGATGTAGCAAATAAAACTTTTCTGTATTTCAGACCTACTCGGCAGCAGTAGCATATGTCAACAACTCTAATCATGCAATTTACTATCTAATGAAATTTATTGTAGAAACATAACAGTAAAACAAACCATAAGCATTCACACAAGTTGACACAAGTATTTAACATGGAAACCCAATATAGGAAAAACCACCAGTAACATGCTACCAAGTTTTAACTCTTCTGAAGTGAGCTCTGTGAGGAGCCAACCCTGTTAAATCTTACAATAACACACTATTAGGTGTGATCTGGTTAAAGGATTTAATCACCCTGTCAGGAGTTGCCTTGTTAGAGGACTTAGAACATTCCACCTGAATGTCACCTTGTTAAAGGATTTATACAAATGACTGTTAGGTCAACCTTGTTAAAGGATTTAACTGATACAATGGTTAGAAAGTAATCAGCAGTTGTGATCTGATACATACAACTTACTTTGCAAATTCAGATCCAGTTACAGCTCTAATGTTAACTTACTGAATAGCCTGCATTGTCATTTCAACCTTTTGATCTTCTTGGAAAGCCATCAAGCAATCACACATGCAACTCTCTTCTTCTGTATTCATCCTTCTCTGCTAGATCATGCCAAATAGTAAATCAACTATGCAATCCTCTTGCATACACACGTGTATTTCCACATTCAGGAACACACTACAGCATCCTAAATGAATAACCCCTTGAGGTTATCATATACCTCTTTGTCTAGGTCAGATAAATCTTTTGCCACTTAAACAAGATCGTAGATATTAGGTTAGGTCAGATCCAATGGATCATTCCATCTTTGCATTATATTTACTTCTCCAAATTAGTCTCTAATTAAATCTTGAAACCATGCATTAATTACGGTTACCCATACATTAAATAACATGGATCAATCTTTAATTAACATTACATATCCTAATAAAATTAACTAAGTCAGCCAGAGATCTCAAATCTCATCATTAATCCAAATATTGTAAGTCGGCCAACATCACTATTTCCACTAAGCAATTTCACTGGTGCTCAGCATTGAACAACTTTTCTCATCACAAACAACTTTGCTCGGCATAAGCAACTTTTCTTAGCACAAGCAACTTTGCTCGCCATAAGCAACTTTTCTCGGCACAAGCAACTTTGCTCGGCACAAGCCAAACTTTGCTCATCATAGAACAGCCAGAAAAACTACCTTTTAAAGATAAACAACTAATTACTTTGCCAGAGTGCCAACTAATCAAGTACCCTTTTAATTTCCTTAACTCAACCATTCACTTGGTCTTCTTGTTAAATCTTCTTCATCAACAATAGATATGGTACTCAAACAGATAACAATAGTCTCACCAGTTAAGGTTTGACAGCAATGACAAAATAACAATTTCTTGCATTGTCACTTTCCAACAATCTCCCTCTTTGGCATTGATGGCAACACAAAATAATAAAATAATGATTTAACAAGAATAGTTACCATACAATCCAAAAATTCACCTGTGTTCCTTGATATGAAAAAATCTTCATTAATGTCTTTGGATTCATTTTGATTCTCATCTGTAAAACATTTCTCCCTCTTTGTCTTTAATCACATTGTAATCATCTATGTCTAAACATTTGTAGACTCCCTCTGAGTAGATAATCACTTCAATGTTTTAAGTAGTAGCTTTTGCCTCTATATAGGTAATATGTCTTTCTCTCTTTCCTTTATGTAATCTCTCCCTCTTGGTAATCTCTTCCTCTAGGTAATCTTAGGAAATTTGACAATAATGCCAAAGATGTCGAAATAATTATCATGTAGATCTTCAGTATCAAGCTGATCCTGTCATCTTGATTATGACTAATTTTATTTTCTGTCCTTGTCCAACTTCACAACTTTAGTCAGCATCCTAATGTGTGGCTTACTGTGCATCAATGTATCAAGTATTCTAAATGTAATATTTGATGCAACAGTACCATACAAAATTTAATTAGCCTCAGTTAAGGGAATCACCCCCATTTTACCTCGTAGATACTCATGAGCATACTTGGGTAGTGCTTTTGTGAATATGTCTACTAATTGTTCTTTAGTGTTCACATAATCCAATCTCACTTCTTTATTCTGAACTAGCTCCCTCAAGTAATGATACTTGATAGCTATATGCTTTGTCTTT
>MU227896.1:1848909-1860542 GCA_018584345.1 Thuja plicata
CTTAAGCATTTCAAACTTTTGTCTGTTTCCTTTTCAACTTTAGCTAAGTACCATTTAAATAACTAGAATGCATCAGATTTTTCCTTGAGAAACATTACAGTCATCATCCTTGAATAATCATCAACAAGTAGAATAAAATATCTAGCACCACAATAGCTTCTTTCTCTAATGGGACCATAGAGATCAGTATGGACCAATTCCAGAATTTCCTCTGATATATGTGTTTTACTTTTGAAACTAGACTTAGTCATCTTACCTAATTGACATTGCTTACACATAGCATTCTCAGGTTTCTTTAACTTAGGTAGCCCTCTAACCTTTTTCAGTTTACTTATGCTTACCAAGTTATCAAAGTTCACATGACACAACCTCCTATGCCATAACCAAACATTATTGTACTATGAAAAAAACATGTTTCTTCAGATAAATCCAGATAAAATAAGTTACCTTTAGTCTGATCACCACTTCCAACTAATTCTCTAATAGAATCATAGATCTTTTCTTTTCTGTGATGGAATTCAACTTTGTAACTAGAAGTGTTCAGTTGTGCAACACTCAGCAAATTGTATTTAAGATCGTCAACCCAATACACATTATCACATCTAATTTTTTCATTCAAGTTAATCAATCCTTTACCTTTGATAAGACATGGTGCATCATTACCAAATTTTACATAACCTCCTTTGCATTGGTTTAGGGTTTCAAACTTATCTTTGTCACCAGTCATATGATGGGAACAACCACTGTCAATGATCCAATGATCACTTTTACTCATATAAGAGATTAATGCAGTTTTCTCATCATCATCAGAATCTTCTTTCATTGCAACATAAACAACTTCTATATCATTGTCATCAGAATTGTCAGTGTCATTGTCAGAAGTTTCTTCAGCAATATAACAGGATTTCTTACCTTTGTCTTTGTAATCCTTATATTTCCTAAATTCTCGGTCACCCTTTCTGTCTTTGTATTCCTTGTATTTTTAGTCCTTTCTTTCATATTTTTCATTCTTATCAGGACATCTAGCAGCTATATGACCAACTTTATTGCATGAAAACAAATAATAGGAAGTTTACCTCTGTATTTTCCTTTTCCTCTAGATAGCCTTTTTTCCATAAGTGCTTCAAGTTCTTCAAGATCATCATTAGAAGTGTCACTATCACTGTTCACATGTTTCTTTCCTTTCTTAGATTTATTGAGAACCAACTGTGATCTAAAAGCATAATCAATACCTTGTGGATTGTAATTATCATAATTTGACATTTCAAATGCAGTGATTCTGCCTATCAGATTTTCCAGATTTAGATTATTGTTAGGAGTACATCTCAATTCTTGAATTGCAGAAACTCTAATAGCATATACAGGAAGTAAAGTTCTCAATACCTTTCTCATAATAGTGTTTTCATCAATTGTTACATTAGCTCCTCTAATGGCATTTACAACTTCTTTTACTCTACCATAATATTGATTAACATTTTCTCCTTCTTGCATTTTCATCTCATCAAACTTACCTCTTAGACTTTCTTATTTATCTCTTAGCACATTTGTGTCTCCACAATAGATAGTTGAAATTTTGTCCCACATCTTCTTTGCATTTATGCAACTCTTTATATCATCAAACTCTGAATAGCTCAATGAGGAGGCAATCTCCAACATTGCTTGTTTGTGCTCTTGCTTTTCTTTTAGTTGAGCAGTTGTGAGAGGAGTAGAGGGTGATACATAGTCATTTTCAATAATTCGCTTGGCATAATCTCTAATACCAGCCAGATGCAGTTTCATCAAACTCTGCCATGCAGGGAAATTATCTTTGTTCAGCTTAGGAACCTCCTTCTTATACATCTTGATCTTTTCACTCCAAGTACCTTCAAACTATTTTCAGGAGACCAATGCTCTAATACCAATTGTTAGAATGAATTTAGAATAACTTAGAGGGGAGGGGTAAATCAGTTATCCTCAGGTCTAGATGTAGAAAATAAAACTTTCTTGTATTTTAGATCTACTCGGTAGCAGTAGCATATGTCAACAACTCTAATCATGTAGTTTATTGTCTAATGAAATTGCTTGTAGAAACGTAACAGTAAAACAAACCATAAGCATTCACACAAGTTGACACAAGTATTTAATGTGGAAACCCAATATGGGAAAAACCACCAGTAACATGCTACCAAGTTTTCACTCTTTTGAAGTGAGCTTTGTGAGGAGCCAACCATGTTAAAGCTTACAATAACACACTGTTAGGTGTGACCTGGTTAAAGGATTAATCACCCTGTCAAGAGTGGCCTTGTTAGAGGACTTAGAACATTCCACTTGAATGTCACCTTGTTAGAGGATTTATACAAATGACTATTAGGTCAACCTTGTTAAAGGATTTAACTGATACAATGGTTAGAAATTAATCAACAGTTGTGATCTAATACATACAAATTACTTTACAAATTCAAATCCAATTACAGCTCTGATGTTAACTTACTAAATAGTCTGCATTGTCATTTCAACCTTCTTATCTACTTGGAAATCCATCAAGCAATCACACATGCAACTCTCTGCTTCTGTATTCAGCCTTCTCTGCTAGATCATGCCAAACAATAAATCAACTATGCAATCCTCTTGCATACACACATGTACTTCCACATTCAGTAGCACACTACAGCATCTTGAATGAATAACCCCTTGAGGTTATCATATACCTCTCTGTCTAGGTCAGATAAATCTTTTTCTGCTTAAACAAGATCATAGATCTTAGGTTAGGTCAGATCCAATGGATCATTCTATCTTTGCATTATATTTACTTCTCCAAAGTAGTCTCTAATTAAATCTTGAAAGCATGCATTAATTACGGTTACCCATACATTAAATGATGTGGATCAATCTTTAATTAACATTACATATCCTAATAAAATTAACTAAGTCGGCCAGAGATCTCAAATCTCATCATTAATCCAAATACTGTAAGTCATCCAACATCACTATTTCCACTCGGCAATTTCACTAGTGCTCGGTATTGAACAACTTTTCTCATCACAAACAACTTCGCTCAGCATAAGCAACTTTGCTCGGCATAAGAAACTTTGCTCGGCACAAGCAACTTTGCTTGGCACAAGCCAAAATTTGCTCGTCACAGAACAGCCAGAAAAACTATCTTTGAAAGATAAACAACTAATTACTTTGCCAGAGTGCCAACTAATCAAGTACCCTTTTGTTATGCCCTGCATCCCCGTCCCTACATTTTGTGTGCAAAATGTTGGGTCCCCTTTTTGTTTCTTTTTGCTTTGCTTCTTGATGCGGCTTTGCCTTATCTTCCTTTTCCTTTTTTCTTTCTTTCTCTGGGGTTTTCTTCCCCGGTGTGTGTTGTTTTCTCAGTTTGGTTTTCCCCTCTAGGATCCCGGATCCCGGAGGTTGTCTTTTGTCGAAAGCCGGATTCCAGACTCCGGGATTCTTTGCTATGATGTTCTTAAGTCTTAAGAATATCACCGTAACGAATCCCCGGGCCCGGAGTCCGGAGGTTACGCCTGACCTGAAATCTCCGGAAGGAGGAAGATTACTTTTCACCACGAGTATAAATAGACTTACCTGTCATTTTCACACTTACCGCAATTAAAACCTTCGAGCACTTAGAGTGAAATAGAGCATTTTCAAAGCGATTAGCAGAGCATTTACAGAGAATTTGTGATAATCAAAGCTTAACACCTTCTGTTGTTCTCAGACAAATGCAAGTGTTTCATGGTGGTGATCTTGGTAGCCTAACGACCCAAGTTGTTGCAGAGTTCTTTCGGTAATCCCTCCTTTCCTCCGCCTTCTTCATTTTCAGGTTGGTGTTTCGCCTTTTCTCCTCTCTATTTTTCTTCCATTTTCTGGTTTATCTTTGGGTTTGCTCGGTTTTGTTTGTTCCGTTTTGCTTTGTTTCTCTGTCGTGTTCATTCTTTTGGTTTCTGGTTTTGCCGCCCGTTGGTGGGTCGGCTCTGCCAGAGGGTTGTCCACCCTCTGTGCAGCGGTTGTTTGTCTGTAGATGATGTAAATCATGTAAATAAGAGTCTGCCTATGAATAATGTGGAGTTTGTAAATAGCATGTAAATAATGTAAATGGCTATATATGTTTATTTCTACCTTGTCTGGTTTTCCCGCGGGAGTCATCCCCTATGTATATTCATGTATATATGTGCATATCTATAGATAACCCTTGTATATCTCCTCCTCTCCATGTATATATCCTTCAGCTCTATGTATCCTTCCAGGTGGCTCGACGAGCTAGTCGAGTCACCTTTGCTTCTGGTTTTTTGCCTCCAAGCTTGCTTTGAGGCAAAAAACCACCTGTTTGAAACTCGGCTCTCGGCCAGTTTCAAACAGGTGGTTTTCTCTCTCCTCCATCAAGGCTATTAGAGCCTCATTCATTTCCCATGTGTGCAATTACTTCCAGCCAAGTGGCTTTCCCTTTTTGCACGTTTGAACAGTTGGCTCCGCCGTCATTACCATCACATCCATTCAATGCTAACGAACGTGGCATCCACGTGGACCCACCTCCACATTCTTCTTTGCTAACGGTTGTTTCTCCAGGCCTCAGGCCTCTTTCCACCATACATCCTATGTCTTCGTCAAGTGTGATAAAATTTTCCGGACCCAGAAATATAATGAACATTAAGTTTATGTTTTTCTTTTCGGATACCTTTGCATAAAACTAACTTTTCAGGAAGAGGAAACATCACGGTGGTAAGATTTTCCCAGACCCCGAAATAACTATTTTAATTCTGATAAGTATGTTTTGACGGTCGCTTTGTCTCGCAGGTCTGGACTTCATCTTACAAACATGTCTGAGGCATCTGCATCATCTCCTCCGGAATTACCAGCTACAACCGAGACCAGGGTAGCAGCAAAGTCAAAAATGGAGAAGGCCCTGGCAAAGCTGCCCCTCACTATGAAGTTTGTGCAGGATAATGAGATTGTGGGCTCAAAGATTGAGTCCAGGGTGAAACTGATGACCGACGCCAGTGTCAGGACCTGGGCAGAAATGCAGGCCCTGGTAAAGATAATGCACATCCAGCGATAGGCTGGAGACAAACTAGCAACCAACATTGAAGGTTCCATAATCCTTCGGGCAGCTTGCTTCCCATGCTTCGTGTAGTCTCCAGAGCTTTTTCTAACCCTGGCTGCCAACTATAACTCTTCTGTCTGGGCCATCATGCTCGCAGCTGCAGAACCCATGGGATACCCCACTCCACTGGTGTCCCTCGACCCAGTCACTTTCCAAGCAGGCCTGGGTATCCCACAATTTGACAGGGCCACGGTGGTTACAAGGACTGAGGCCTTAAAACAATTCAATCAACTGGAGGATGCCGCCCGGGTGTACATAAACACCAACTGGCTCAAGGTCCCGAAGAGGGACCCAAAGAGAATGAAGATAGATATCCCCTGCTCTGAATTCAAGGAGAGCATCCAGATGGGGATGATAGCATTAGCCTGGGTATTTGGGCAACCCTCCACCCAGGAATTTGAAAAATGGATGTACTATTTCCTACTGGGCATATCCACTAAAGGAGAATTTTTCGACTGGGCGACAATAATTTTTAATCATGTTGACTCCCAGTTTCTACAGTTGAACAAGAAGAAGAAGTTCTACATGACTTCTTATGTTTTCTGGGCTTTGGCCCAACAAAGGCCCCACTCCAATGGCCTGCTTATAGATGGCGTTCTTGGGCTTGGACCAGGACAAAAAGCACCATGGGACCATTTTGCATATATTCAATGGGAGGCCAGCTTCCCCAGTTACTGCCAGGTAAATGATTCCTTCATTTACTACCATCTTCTCACGCCCACCCGGGATGTCGGATACCACCTATCCACTGAGGTGATGAAATTGGTTAGTAGTTATGGGCACTACTATATCCAATTCCAGTAGCATACATATATTAGGGTTGCTAGCTTCTCCGGGAAACCCTACTTGTTGCCCAAGCATTGTGGGGACAAGATCATGCTGCTGGAATATTACAGACAAATTATGGAGCTGCATACCTTCTTGGCCCACAAGAAGGTCCCAAACGTCTCGTTCCCAATCTCTTGTGGGAACTACACCTACAATCTGGCTGCCACAAGAGAGGCAGAAAATGAATTGAAATGTTATAACTTGCAGGAATTTTATCTGGCGCAGAGGAATTTTGATCCGCATGGCAGAATTGCAACGGCACTGCTCCGGGCTTCGGAGCCCCACCAAATACACATGGAGGACTTCTGGGCAGATTTCTAGGATGATGTAGATGTCTGGAGCAGGCACTATGATAGGATGATAGCCAAAATGATGCAGGAACTAAAGCTCCAGAGGTTCCTGGCAGGTTTTTCGGACACCGCCCCCACCACAGACCCCCAGTACAAAGCAAAGGGGATTGACAAAATACCGTTGCCGGCAATGAATTGGGCCACCCAGGAGGGGCCCATAATTAAGGACTTCACTCAAGAAGTGGTGGAGCGAAGTTATGCCTATTTTAAGAAGGTATGCCCCAGGAGTATGCGCCAAACTCCCTGACCAGCACCAAGGGTGACACCACCACCGGTACCAAAATTGACCCCGGGGGCCGGGACTTCCACACAAGACACAGACAAGGGAAAGGGGATAGCTACAACACCCTCCGTGTAGGAAGTCCCCATTCAGGAATAGATTAAGAAATCTGTAGCAGCCTCCCAGCAAATGAGGGAGTAGTTGATAACGAGGCTTGCCACTCCCCCGCTAATGGCCGGACCAATTCGCCCTCCTTCCTCCCCATCGTTGGCAGCCTTGATGGTCAAGGTGACGGGGGTGGATCCCACGGAGGCAGCAGTAATAGCCGATGCAGGGCTGCCTCTGATCACCCAGAGGAAAAGAAAGCACATCAAACAGCCTAAGGCAGAACCAGCGCCAAGGGCTTCCCTCCCAAAAGAAGTGGAAATCCTTTCTTCTAGTTCCCTGGAACCGGAGAAAGAAGCAGAACAAACGGAGGACCTAGCCAGTCCCCCTCCAGAGGAGGAGTTTGACATATTTGCAGCCAATGAGTTTGGGAATCTGCAAGGGGATGACACACAAGCAGAAACAGAAGTCCCAGAAAAAGAACAAGGGGCTGTGGATCCAGAAGACCTGGAACAAGAAGCTGCAGAACAAGAAGAGCAGCAGACAGAAGAAAAGAGGCCAGAATCGGAGATTGTTTCTGGGGCTCAAGCAGTGCAAGGTCTGGGAGTGGACCAACAACCACCAAGTGAACAAACGGCATCTGCTAGGGAACCCAGACCTGGACCTTCGGGATCAACCGTAACCCCCGTCGTGTTCCCAAGGCCACTCCCGAGGGCAACCTTCGGGCAGGTAATCACAGCGGCCCAAACTTTAAATCTCGGCCTAATACGTCCCCTATTGCCAACAGATGAGGAAGAAAAAGAAGAGCAGCATGAAGAAGAAATTCCCAAGGAAGCCAACCAGGGTCCAAACACATCAATTGACATCCAGAACCAGGCTGAGGAGATGGAAATTGAAAAGGAGATTGCTGCAGAAGAAGTACCAGCAGGGAGAGGAACAGAGGAAGTATATGTTGAAAAGGAGCAGCCGCCACCGGACACCGGGAGAGAATCTGAAGAAAAAACTCTGGCAGGAAGGCCACCTCTCCCACCTCCATGGCTGGCAGAAAATAGAAAAATAAAATCCCAATCCGCTCCGACAGTCCCTCTCTCCCTGGCCGAAATGATAGCCTTAGCTCAAGCCCCGCCAAAAGCAAAGAAGGCCCGGACAGTTCATACCCTTCAGACTGGGCTGGGTGGAGAAATAGTTGCAATAGTGGCAACGCCTCCCCCAGACGCTGATGAAGCGACCGCAGATCCCGCAGATTACAATATCGCAGAGGTATCCTTAGGAAAAAGGGGAAAGCAAGGTGAAGTAGACCTGCTAAAGGAGGCAGCAAGGGTAGTGGAGGCCCGATATGAAAAAGAGGCCCAGAGGCTCAAGGAAGAAAAGGAGAAGAATGCAAACCTTATGGGGTTTCTTGTTGAGCTGGCCAGACCCATCAACGTCGCCCCTCCACATACCTCCATAGCAGAGTAATTACCGCAGAGTGACATAGACTCCCTGCGAGTAATGAAAAA
The DNA here is from genome assembly GCA_018584345.1 of Thuja plicata. Taxonomy (NCBI): domain Eukaryota; kingdom Viridiplantae; phylum Streptophyta; class Pinopsida; order Cupressales; family Cupressaceae; genus Thuja; species Thuja plicata. Next base: position 1,856,998 of record MU227896.1, read on the forward strand.
GAAGGCCCAAGCAGCAGACGAATGGGTCGCTCTACAGATAGGAAACACCCGGCATTTCCTAGCGTCCACTCTCCCAGATTTATATACATCCTGACAGGTTATTCACCAGGCAGAAGCACTGATTGATCAATGGGAGAGTGACACCAAGAATTACCAGGCATGGAAAGTAGAACTTGAAGAGCTCCTCACCCTGGGGGAAGACATAATTTTCAAATCTGAAATTCTGGGTGAGGAATCATTTGATTTTGTAAGGGCTCAGCACTCCAGACTGGACCTCACATTGGAGGTAACCAAGCAACTGGTAGAGTCCTTATAGGAAAAGGTAAATACAGTGAAATATTCTTCCAATTTGTACAAGTCATTTGTAATAAAGGCTTCCGGGGTGGATCCCCTTAGTACAGATACTTATACTCCAGAGGAATCAGTTTTGGAGAATTTTGATGAAGTGATGGCAACTCGGTATCAATCCCCGGAGGGGATAGATGGGGCCTAAATGACAAAACTTACCGAAGTGGTGCTTAAAGGCCATGACGCCGCAAGGATGGCAGATGAGTTCAGAAATAATATTCTGGACTTGGGGGAACTAGTTGATGTGGCTAGACACAGAAGGGCCAGCCTAAGAAAGATTGACGAGGATGGCATTTTCTGCCTCCTTCAGGCCTTCAACGATAATAAGCAGCCTTGAGCGTTCTCCGAGAACCGAGGAAACTTGAGTATTAAGTATTCTTTATTCTTTTGGGGACGTAAGTTCCCGGATCCCAGAGTCCCAGATCCAAAATTTTGTATTCTTTAAAGTGATCCGTGTCCCAATCCCCGAAGCTGACCGGTCACTTTCAGAGGTGGTTAATAAAGACTGTCAGAAGGTAGTTGGCCACATCAGGAGGCATTGGCTCGGCAGTTGGTTTCTGATAGGGTGGTCTTCTCAAGGCATCGTTCAAGGGTACACCTGGCACATTGGAGATAGGGTGCTGCATTTCTCATTTATGAGGCATGTAGCCTCGGTCCCCGGGGGACCTACTTTCTACTTTCTCTCCTCTGGCCCTCTTCCCGAGGCCGATTCTTCCGATGTATATTCTTGTCTTCTTCTTCTGACATGGAAGACCTATTCCGTCTCCAGGTCTTTTGTAGGGTGGCATAGGTAGTACCGGCCCCCAGATATTGTATTTTATTAAAGCACAGTGAAATAGGGTTAGGGTTAGAGAGTTGTATAAATAGGCAAATCGACCCATTTCCAAGGGTCGGCAAAATTGATGATTTTGTTGTCCATAAGAAATAGCAAAGTAATTTCTGGTTTTAGTTGCAGAGCTCAATGCTCCATTGTTCTATTCTTGATAGTTAGATGCTCCCCTGGAGCCACTATTGTATCACGCACCAGTGCTTGCTGGACTAAATATTAATGAAGAAGGAAGGATTCTTGGCAATGATGTTGTTAGCATCCCTACTTCTGAGTTAATGGTATTTCATGTTTTAACATTTTGTATGTCCTTTACTCTGATATGTTAAAGTAGATTAACGACCTCTTTATTTCTGCTACTGATAAAATGCTAACTAATGGTTGGGTATTTCTTCGATATTTAGTGTAGTCTTTCAGAGTATTGTTGATGTTCTGGACATTTCAGCATGACTGTAGTTAGATAAGTGTTTCTAACCCTGCAGGATCTTTTTCGTTTTATTTGCTAAGTGTAGAATGCTCTGGGAAACCCTTACTGTACTGAATCTCCGGAGAAATGAGTTGAAGTAACCAGCTATCCCCCTCGAAAACAGTCACCTCTCCCAACCGAGCCCTGCACCGTCGTGACCTGACACCCAGGTGCTTGAAGGCCCGGAGGATTCATTTCCCCCGGACAACCTTTGCAGGCGAAGTTGGCCGATTTTCCTGGAACCCGGTGACAACTTATGACTGTTGGCGGACCCGGTCAGCAAAACCCCGTCAACACCTTTTAATTGCCTTAACTCAACCATTCACTTGGTCTTCTTTTTAAATCTTCTTCATCAATAGTAGATATGGTACTCAAACAGATAATAATAGTCTCACCAGTTAAGGTTTGACAGCAATGAAAAAATAACAATTGCTTGCATTGTCACTTTCCAACAGGAGCTAGTATGAGTTATTGCATGGATTTGATACCAGGAGCTAGTTTACCAAATAAAGCAGGATATATGATGACACCAACAGAGAATGAATAACTCAATAGGAAAGTGCAAGATTTTTTACAGAGATGGTTGATCAAAGAATGTCTGAGTCTATTTGTAGTACCTATTGTATTGGCACAAAAGAAAGATGGTAAATGGAGAATGTGTATTGATTCAAGACTTATTAATAAGATTACAATTAAGTATCAGTTTCTTTTACCCAGGATGGATGATTTGATGGATTTTTTGAGTGGAGCTAAGTATTTCACCAAGATTGATTTGAAGAGTGGATAACATCATATTAGGATTAGAGAATGTGATGAGTACAAGAATGCATTTGGGTGTGTGCAAGAAGATGATTCCACTTGACTAGGAACTTTTTACCTTAGTCATTTTTCTAAAATCGTGCTTCAAGAAACGGGGTGACATTCTAAAATAACAGGGTGATGTTTTAGAATAGTGGGGTGACGTTTTGGTTCGGGACCCCGAGCCATAATTCAAATCATCACCCCATAAGAGATGGGGTCCCTAAGCTAAACGGGGTTGCGCTAGAAACAGGGTGACGTTTAGAACGCTACCCTGTTTCAGAACGGGGTGACGTTTCATACGAGACCCCGTTTTGGAAACTATATTTTTTTCGGCACTTTTATTGTCATTTTCAGCTAGCGTGATCCCACTCCAGAGCTCTACCCCATTTTTTTAGAGCCCAAACTCCTTTAGGTGATGATGTTTTCAATTGTTTTTTAGTTTTGTTGTCATTTTTTTTAATTTTTTAGTAGTTTTAACTATTTTCTAATCATATTTGTTGTTGCTTATTTTCCTTCAGAGTTGCAGCTCCTCAGTTGCCGTCTACACCACCTCTACCTCTTCGCTTTCCATCTACACCACTTGCACGTAGGTCTTTTTTTAATATATTAAGTTTAATTATTGTTTTTTAATAGTATTTATTATTATTTTTATTATGAAAAATGCAATGTATGTCAAATTTATTTAATAAATTATTATACGTAAATGTTAAAATTAGTTTAGCAAATGTATTTAATTTTCTCTTGTATTTAGTATATATATATATTAAAGTGTACAATAGAAAATTAAAACAAATGAGAAACCCACACCACATACCTGAAACACATAACTTGTAATTTTGTAACCTTACATTTTTAGCACATAATAGAAACCCTAGTAGTACCTATGAATGGGTCCTTCCACCCCTTAAGACCCCTTTAGACGCATTAAAAGCTCTTAGGACCTATTACGTACCCTTTAGATGGATGTATTATTTAGATATACATAATGTAGATGGATATGCAAATGTACTAGATATACATGATTTAGATGGATGCATGTGCGATGTTTCTTAGATGTTAAAATTATTTTAATAAATGTATTTAATTTGTTCTTGTATTTAGTAT
>MU227896.1:1866396-1881286 GCA_018584345.1 Thuja plicata
ATTTGAGTCTGATTTCGCTTGTCGTACACACGCATGGTATAGTCCTGAAAGAGTGACTTTTAAAATGAGGGTTTTAGTAATCCCCATTGAAATTTGAAATTTATAATCTGGGTATTTAAAAAAATCATATATTTTGAAACTAGACTTCGAATCCTAAAATTTTATATTTGTGACTTTTTAGAAGATTCCATGTCTAAGTGCCTCAAATCTTTAGGTCAAACAAGACAAATTTGAAAAAATAGGAAAAACAGTTCCACTTTTTGGCCATAAAGTGGACTCAACTTCTTGCTGGCACCCATTTATGACAAATGAAGGATTGTATGAGTCGGTTTTTATACCTTTTGGGTTGTCTAATGCACCTAGTAATTTTATGAAATTGATGAATGAAGTCCTGAAGAGTTTCTTGGGTAAGTATGTCATTGTTTATTTGGATGATATCTTGATTTTCAGTAAGAGAAAAGATCTTATGCATGTTAGAAAAGTATTGTAGAGGTTGAGAGAAGACAGGTTGTTGATTAACATAAAGAAGTGTAATGTCATGAAAGATGAGTTGGTATACTTGGGATTCATAATATTTATTGAGGTGGAAGATGGATCCTAAGAAAGTGAAATCCGTTTTTGAGTGGCCTACACCTGAGAGTTTTGGAGAAGTGAGGTCATTTCATGGGTTAGCTAGTTTCTATTGGAAGTTCATGAGATGATTTAGTTCAATCTATAGACTTATGACTGAAACAATGAGGGGTGATAAAAAGGAGTTCAAATGGACACAAGGAGCACACAAAGTTGTTAATTCTTTGAGTAGAAGAATGACTTTGTTGACTAAGATAAATATTGCAGTATTGGGTTTTGATGAATTGAAGACCTTGTATGAGGAAGATCCGCACTTTTCTAACTCTTGGAAGGCTTGTAAAGAGCCTATTGTTATAGATAGAAGTAAGTGGTTAGATTATTTCATTCAGGATGGAATGTTGTTTAGAGGTAATAACTTATTTATACCTAGGATTTCCATGAGAGATAATCTAATTAAGGAGAAACGTAGTGGAGATTTAGTAGGATATTTTACAATTGATAAGACAATAGCTTTGGTGAGTGAGAATTACTTTTGGCCACAATTTTAGAAGGATGTAAGGAAATTTGTACAAAGTTGTAAGGTATGTCAAGTTGCAAAAGGAAGTGGTCATAATGTGGGGTTGTATAAACCTTTGACAGTACAAGTCATACCTTGGGAGGAGATTAGTATGGAATTTTTTCTTACATTACCTAGAACACAAAGAGGTTATGACTCAATTTTTGTGGTTGTAGATAGGTTTTCTGAGATGGAACATATTGTTCCTTGTAAGAATACTACAAATATAGTGCATGTAGCTGATTTTTTTTCAAGAATATTGTGAGATTACATGGATTACCTAAGAGAATTGTATGAGATAGGGACAGTAGATTTGTTGGGTATTTTTGGAGGACATTTTGGAACAATTTGAAAGCTGATTTGTTTTTGGTTCTACTTTTCATCCATAAACTTATGGGTAGACAGAAGTTGTGAGCAGGAGTCTAGGGACCTTGTTTCAAGATGTTTTGTTGAAGATAATCCTAGAAGTTAGGATTTAATTTTACCACAAGCAGAGTTTGCATATAATAATGAAGTAAATAGGAGTATAGGGAAGACACCGTTTTAAGTGGTTACTGGTTTTATCCTAAAGGAATAGCATAATTAAGGGATATAATTCATGAAGTTAAGAAGATTGTTGAAGGAGAAAATTTTTGTGAGGTTATGAAGTCATTACATGAAGGAGTGAGATATCATTTGGAGGAAATGTATCAAGTTTAGAAGAGAAGAGCTGATATGAAGAAGGGACATAAGGAATTTCAAGTGGGAGATGAAGTTATGGTGTACTTACCTAAGAGTATATTTGTAGTTGGTACTTATAACAAGTTGAAGATGAAGAAATTTGTTCCTTGTAAGATCTTGAGAAGATTTGATTCAGGGAATTCTTATGAAGTGGAATTACCAGAGGATATGGATATATCACCAGTTTTTAATGTTGTTTATTTGTATAAATATCATGAATCAGATTGCAGTAGTAGTGGATAATCATATGTTGGACAATAGTATCCTAAGAAGCACATGGAGCAGATAGAGAGGATTTGGATAGTAGAGTTTGTCAAGTTACAAGAGGTAAGCAGTATATGGAATATCTAGTAAAGTGGAAGCACAGACCAGTTGAGGATTCATCATGGATTTCTCAAGTTGAGGTTGACCTATTTGGTTTTCCTTTGGCCCTAGAAAAGTGAGGGACTCACTTTTCAATTACTCTAGGTGTTTGACACATGAGAATCTTGGGATCTAAGCAATCTTGCATCAACCAAAAATAGTTTCTTTTAGTTGTTAATATGTTTGCTTTTAGTCTGGTATTTTTTTGGTGATAATTTTGTATTTGTTCATGTTGTTTTCAGTCGCGGATAGGTGTCCATGGCTTTTTGTTGGATCATTTTCTATGATCGCACCACATTTGGATTCATCGTGTGATAATTAGTTTATTTTCTTTGTGGGACTATACTATTCTTCAAGTTACCAATCAAAGGTTGGGTTTATGATGTTTTTCCTGATCGTTTGGTTGGTTTTTCAGAGCGCAATCATCCCACTCCAGTCTTATTTTTGAGGCCAACTTATTTTTATGATCGCATCCCTTATCATTTTTATTGGAGGTTGAGACAGTTTTTTTGGGTCTTGACCTAATTTTTGTAACACATTTTCTTATTTTTGGAAAATGTAATCTTCACTAGGTTGACCAATGATTATAATTTCTATTTAAGCTTATGGATTTTTTCCTATTGGATAAGATAATTTTTATAAGATTATCTAGCATAGCTCTGCTAGGGTTTGTAAGATATTTATGATCTAAGTAGGCATGTGTGTCTTGCATGTGAGATTACATATTGTAGATCTATTATAATTGATTCATCGATCATAATTGGGGTTGATCTCTCATTTTCTCATTTTTGGCTTATTATTCTTGTTATTTTTGTTGTGTTGTGTTGGCTGGAAGGATTAGATTGATCTTTTGGGTTTTCTCCATCCTTGGTTGCATTACTTTGAAGTTCTTATGAGCAGAATATGCAAGGAATAGTCTTTTGCTTCCAATATTTTCATAGGTGTGAAAGTTTCCTCATAGTAAATACCTTCCATTTGAGCATATCCTTTGCAGAGTAAGCTTTCTTTATTCCTCACAAATTTTTCTATCTTCATTTAGCATATTTATGAATACCCATTTGGCTCCAATTACATTTTTGTTTATAGGCTTGGGGACAAGTATCCAAGTATTATGTTTTCTCAATTTGTGTCAATTCTTCTTTCATTGCCTTGCACCAATTTTCATACTTTCAAGCTTCCCTTACCTCCTTTGGCTCAACTTATGAAATTAGGTATATTTTTTCATCATCAATTCTTCTTCTTGTCTTAACACCCCTTGTTTCTATCTCCAATGATTTGATCTTAAGAGTGATTTAATATGACATACCTTGGTGTTTTGCGTCTTGCTTCATCCTTTTTCCCTTTATCTTATTCACTATTATATGCTTCATCAATTTGATTCACAGTCCCTCATTGTACTTTACTATGTTCCTTTTGTTGATCTTTCTGAATTGAGATGGCTTTCTCATCATCTGAGTCATATTCTCCTAGTTTGGAAAGAATTGCAACACTTTCATCTACTTTCACATTTGCACTTTTTACTATTCTTCTTAGTCTCTTGTTGTAACACTTATAGGCCTTTCTCTTGGAAGAATATCCATGGAATATGCCTTCATCACATCTTGCATGAATCTTTTCAGTATCCTCATCTCTCTTGATATAACATTTACTACCAAATATTCTAAAGTATTTGACAGTAGGAACACTTCCAGACCAAAGCTCATAAGGAATCTTACCCGTGTCACCTTTTAATTGTACTCAATTGCGATTGTATACTGCATTGCCCACTACTTCTTTCCAACATATCTATGGAACTTTCCCTTCCATCATCATGGTCCTTGCAGTATAAATAATTGACATGTGCTTTCTTTCAATGACTTAATTTTTTTGTGGTGTCTTTGGCGCTGAAAACTGCCTCTTGATTCCATAATTTTCATAAAAGGAGTTGAAATCATTTGATTTGAATTCACCACCTCTATTTGATCTTAGACACTTAATCTTTAATCCTATCTTGGTCTCAACCATATATGTAAAGATCTTGAACTTTTTAAGTGCTTCAAAATTTTCTTTCAGGAAGGTTACCCAATGTGATGCCCATGTATTAAAATAGAATTTAATAATAAATAATAAAAATAAATTAATAAAAGAATAAATAATAACAAATTATAATGCAATTTATTATTAAATATATGATAAATATAAGATAGAAATTAATAATGTATAATACAATATTATATTTATGAATCAATATAATAACATCTTCTATTATTAATATAATAATATGATGTATATAATAATAATAATAAATAAATAAATAAATAAAATATGTGATATATTATTAATAAAAATAAATAATATTATTATTATAATATAAAATAAATGATACTAATAAACAAATATAAAATATATAGGAAGTTTAATTTAAAATAATGTATATAAAAGTATAAACTATATATAATATATAATCGATAGCTATATTATTCGTTAAGTTACAAAATGTCATCCAAAAAGAGAAACAACTATGTGCATATAGGCATATGAAATCTTATATATGGAAAAAGAAGACCATACATAGGGGCTAGGGAATGAGGTGTTTTTAGCAATCCTTCAGCCATTACAATTTCAGCCAATAAACACAACAGGGAGAACAAAATAGGAGATTCTAGAATATGTTCAGCTCTTAAATCATTCAATCAATATTAGATAAGAGAAAGTCTCACTATTTATAAGGTTATAATCCAAAGTTTATGGCTAGCTAAAGACTTAACTTTGTGGAGATGAAAAACTATTATGAAGGTATTTAAGGATGCATAAGTTTCCATGGCACGTATTATCACACAAAAAAATAAGTGAAGATTGGAATATTCATCAAATTCACTGAACATTGTTGACTACAACATATAATGGATAGTTGGCATTCTCAACGGAATCTATACTAATTGAGTCTATAAAATACGTCTTGTATTCTAAGTAAAATGGTAAAGAGGAGCTTCGGGAAAGAAAAAACAAGATACAATTAGGGCCCGTTTGGTTGGCAGAATTTGTGCATGCTGGAATTGCCAATTCTAGAATTGAATACATTCCAGGTTTGTGCTATTCTCAAAATGAATTCTAGAATATGGGCTTGTCCTATTTGGTTCACCTGGAAAATGACTGAGAAGATGCAAATTCTGTGTTTGGTTCCACACAACTAGAATTGGAATTGGAATTTTGTTTTTGTACACATACACATATATACACACACATATATGTATACACACACACATGTGTATATATACACACTTATACGCATATGTGTGTATATATATACACACACATGTGTATATATACACATATGTGTGTGTATATATACACGCACACACATGTGTATATATACACTATTACACACACATGTTNNNNGTTGTATACATGTGTGTGTATATACACATGTATATACATACACATATATACACACACATGTGTGTATATACACACATGTGTGTGTATATATACACATGTATGCACACACACATATATACACATACATGTATGTATATACACATATGTGTATATATATACACACATACACACACATGTGTATACACACATATATACACACATTTGTGTATATTAACACATATACACATATATACACATACACACATATGTGTATATACATATGAATATGTATATACACATGTGTGTATATATACATATATGTATATATACTATATATACATGTATGTATATATACACACAAGGGTATATACACACACATGTATATACATACACATGTATATTCACACACATGTGTGTATATATACACACATATATACATGTGTGTATATATACATGTATGTATATACATGTGTATATATATACATGTGTGTGTATACACTCATGTGTATATATACATACATGTATCTATACTATATATGTACATGTGTGTATATACACTCACATGTGTATATACACATGTGTATATATACACACATGTATATATACACATGTATATATATACATCCTGATAGCAATATAATATTAACACAAAAATGGGAATGAATTTTCCTTCACAAAATAATACTCTCAATTCCAATTCCAATTTTCAATTCCAATTCCATGTCCTGAGGGGGAATTGTGGAATGCTCAAAAAGGCCCAAAATTAGAATTCGCATAACCATATTCCTATTTTTCATTTTGGAACCAAACACTGAATTCGACAATACCTGCATGCCGGTATGCCAATTCCCAGTCAATACCTAGAAACAAACGAGGCCTTAGCGTTTGAACAAGGAATACAGTCAGTGGTGACTGTAGGGTATTCTAACAATTACATCAGCGTTGACTAATACAACCTCTTACATAGATGTTCATATTGAAGCGAACAAATCTTAAAGATTCATATCCCCAATTCTTTATAATCCATTTCTGAACATTCAATCGTGGGGTTACAAGTTTTCATACAAGGGCGGCAATCAATGAAGGATCAATCCATACACCTTTTCTTCAACCAAGTTATCATAATACTTTATAGACCCATATTTCATTTATTAGATCCACATTAGAGTCCTAATTGAACTACTTCTAGAATGATACATATATGTTGGAATAGGTTATTCTACAAGAAAGCAACACATAACTATCTAAGGGCATTTCCTTAATATTAAACCTCTCTAAGACGTTGGCTTCTTGGGAGAATATCAATGAATGGAATGTTACATTTAATCAAATTCTCTATTAATTCATTCATAAAAGACAAGATCTTTGTTAGTATGCTTAAGAGTTGAAGTAATATAAATATATATATATATATATATATGATCATATTTTTCCATTAGTATGCAAAGGAAACAGTTTTTGAACCGTCGGTACATGATCACCGAAATACATTTTATAGTGCAACCCGACACAATAGTTAACAGAGGTCACCGAAAATGCAAAGTGCACTATCACTATGTAAACCGACAACATTATTCATAGAGGAACCTGACAGAATTTTACAGTGCAAATGGACAAGAGCAGACAATAGTGTAAACCGACAAAGAAGACAATAGAGGAACCCGACAAACAAGTTTGTATTCTACACCGATAGACAAACTAAAGAGCAACCCGAGCACCAGTCTACCGAGAGAGTTTTATTCTACGAAATGTAGATCTGATTTACACGTCAAATAAAATGCATAAGTTTTATATTTAGCTTTAAATCATATCTTTAAAACCATTTCTTGAGGGGCAAGAAAAGTAATTGTAATTGTTTTAATCATTCTAACTGATTGTAAACATGCAAACTAGGAGATCAAGGTCAAGTTTTAAACCTTTGATCATAGATTTATCATTGTAAAGTGTAAAACTAAAATAGGTAAATTCATTGTACAAATAGATGTGTAATCAATCAGAACAAGATGATGTGATGATGATTACATAGCCGAGGAGCACATCTATGGATCGGATACAGAGTTTTATGTAAAAGGAAACCAAAAGATGAAATAGGTTATCAAGAATCAGATTCAAGGCTACCAAGAAGAACAGAGGTATTGATCAATCACTATAGGTGATAGATTATACATGTGAACTTTAATGGATCTATACTCAGCAATTCTAGATTGCATATACTCAAATCAATAAGTATTTTTGACTACATTCTAACAAGTGTAGCAAATAGAATAAATCCTTTGAGAAGGTGGATTTAACAATCCTTTGTAAATCTCTTAACCGAGTGCACACTAAATAGTGTTGCTAAAGCTCTTAATAGAGTATAACTTAACCAGTCTAAACATGTTACTCCTAACAGGGTAAGATCATCAGAAGTGATCAAACGTGTAAGCCTTAACCGGCCCCTTCCATTCTGCAGATAGTGAAGTTTTGTGGGTTTCATCCCCACCACAGTTTTTACCTTCTAACAGGGGTTTTCTGTGTTATCAAATCTTGTGTCATGTGTCATTACATTTCATGAATGTTTCTATGAATGTTTACATGCTAATTAAGATTATATATTGATATTACATACACAAATATAGAATAACAGATATGGTCGGTAATGCAAGGAATTGATTAATAAAGGATTAAGGTTAATTGATAAAAAAATTTAAGGGTACTGATTCACCCCTCCCCTCTCAATACAGACCATTCCATTATCCCAACAATTGGTATTAGAGATAGATCTCTTATTTGAAAATTTTAAATCACTTGAGAGAAAATATCATATAATGGAAAGGTATAAGCTAGACAAGAGTATTGAGAATCAGAAGCTAGAGATACAAATCTTCTATTAGCAATACAAAGAAGCAAGAATCAAGATGAGAGAACTATTGGATGAAATAAAGGTTATGGCATCTTGCTATAATGAAATAGACTATCATGAAGAAGAGATACCTAATTTGTTTGAGTCATCGGGATCTACATCTAGCAATAAATCAGAAACATGTGAAAGAAGCATTACAAGTCTGAATGAAAGAAATCAACATCTGATAGAGAAAGTAAAGATACTGCAAATCGGTCAAGAGACACAGATGGTAAGGATGATTGATGTCAGGAACAATGTTATACAAGTTGAACAAGAAAGAACATTAGCTATTGATGAAAGGAGGAAGATCACTGAAAACCTACAAGAAAGAGAAACAGAGATACAGAGACTTACTGAACATCATCATGAGATCACCAATCAGATTATTCTTATGAGTCAGGAGGAAAACTAAATGAAGATAGAACTCATTGAAAAAATATAAGCTATTGGTGAGTTAAGAGAAGAAAATGAAAAACTAAAGCATGAAGTAAGGAGTACCCAACAACACAATGATATGATCAAGAAAGCTGAAGAAAGCACCAAAAGAATGGATGATTTTTTGGATGGACAAAGAAGAGTCAACAAAAATACCAGACTAGGGTATACCGAGCATGGAGAATCATCATACCAATTTGATAACAAAGATGTCTACACAAATCCAAGAAAAAGGAAGCAATCATGCAATCACTATGGAAAATCAGGCCACACATCAAATGTTTGCAGAAGAAAAAGTAAAGGTATTCCTAAATCCACATCTACATTCATAGGAAATTGTTATAACTGTAACAAGAAAAGACATAAAGCATATGAATGTAAATCTAAGGTGAAACAACCAAAGAAGGAAACCTACATGGAAAAATATTGTCCTACTTGCAAAATGCATGCGCACGCATCTCTTGAATACGGGAAAAAGAAAAAGAAAGCATGGAAGCCAAAAGAACAAGAAAAATCTTATCAACTGAAAAGAGTCAGTAACTCATATGTTTGGGATTACAATACATGGGCAAACTGCACAGCATGTGGTGATTTGGTCACATAGTTGCAAACTGCATGAGGAAATGGACAAGAAAGTCTAGAAGCTGGACTAACCCCAAAATGGTATGCTTACACTATCATAGGGTCGGTCATCTAAGCAAGGACTGTAGAGACCAAGTGACAAAGACAAGAAATTTTGCCAATGGAAATACTATTGAACACATCAGGAAGATGAGAAACAAAATGTGGAGGAAAGCTACAAACACAGATGATGTTGGACCAAGCAATACAATTGGTGACACCTTATCCAATGGATCTAGTGATATCACCACTCCCACCTAAGAAAAACAAGTAAGTATGGAACTGCACTATACCAAGCTATATTCTACATCATTTCTATTATACATTGATAATATGCCAAACTAGCATGATTAAAGATGCACTATGGTATTACTTGTTATGAATCTGTGAATCCAATCTTGTCGGTCAATGCATACCGAGAATCATCAGTGAATATACAAAATTTGAGTTGCTAGTATAAACTGAGCATCGTTGGTAATCATGCAAAATGACAATGTAGTATTCGCCTATATACCAAGATCAGTCGATGAACATGTGAAAATTCAATTAAGTTGACACTTGCCCCGAGCATCGCATTCTCACTGAGAATGAAGTTAGTGTGTTACCTGAGCAACTCTGTCTTAAAACACTGATAAGTGGTTAAAGCATTAAATGTGCCACTTAGGGCACCGTCTATAAAAGGACAACGAAGACCTCATTTCATTCACCATGTGATTAAGAGTGAAGAAGCATATCAAAGAAGATCACAAAGCGACTAGATTGCAGAGAGATTCACGAGCACCTTCACAGCTACTACGACAGATTATGATCTTCAACAACTATAGCAGAACAAGTGAGTAACTAGAATCACCGAAGCTCACTGTTTATTTGTGGGAAAAGCCCTAATTTTTAGAAACCATGGCAACCACATCCCATGTAACCAATATCAAGAATGCCAAAGACAATAAGTTCAAATTGATCAAGAACTCCACCTGTGAGGAGCCACATTACAAATTCTTCCCTGAGGTTGCCTCACAACCCGACGATGCTGGAGCATTCTCAAGCATACCACCTTATATGGTTTTTTCATCAAGGATGTTCAGGCATACATACATTGAAAGATCGCCAAGATAGGAGATCTTGAGGTCGAGCAAGCTTACAAGAAGCTTTGCACAGATGGGACCATCAAAGATGAGCATAAACACATTGAGATCAAAGGGGTGACAAATGCCCTAATGTTCCCGAAGGATTTTAAAACTGAGTGGATCAAGATAGTGTTGAGAAGAGTGCATGACCAAAAGATGTGGTTGGATGAGCCAAAACAAATCACTAGGGATGTGATACACACATTGACCGGTTATCCAATAACCAACAAGGCAAAGGCACTTAAACACCCTTCTCGCCTTGAGATTGAGAAGATGGCAGGTGCAAAATAGGATGGCAGAGGATTGAAGGTAAACTCCATCAAAGATCCAGAACTGAAATTTGGTGCATGTGTCTTGGGATACAAGATATTCCAATACAGTCGGTTGAATAGCATTGCATACGGAGTAGTAAACACTGCTCACAAGACTGTAAAGAAGGGATTGCAGTTGGATTTATCCTAGCTTCTACTGAAGCAATTGGAGGAGAAAATGAGGACCATTAGATCAGCGAAATCTAACTCATGCAATTTTGGTTCACTCCTAATGTGCATATTTTTCTATTTTCAAGACTTCTTCCCGTCTATCGGTAATGTCAATTGGAACACTACCCGACCAATGACAATACAGATCAGTGAATTCATTAAATCACTAGGGGACAACTTTACATCAGTCATGGATGAATATTTCACTGGATTCAAGGACAGAATGCAGAAAAGGATGAGGATACCAGAACAAATGGTAGAAAAATATGAAGTTGATATTTGTTATATGGTGGACACCGATACCACCTTGATCAAACTAGCTATATCGAGGATAACATGGTTAGCCCCACTTGACTATGAGATTAACATAAATCAAGCCACCAATTATATTGAATAATTATTAAATGAACCATTAGACGAATCATTACCAAGTTTTGGAACCTATGAAGAGGCTAAGGAAAGAATAAAGACTGACCTAGTAGTGAAGAAAATTGACAGAAATAAGGATAAAATGGTAAAGACACTTAATAAAAAGATGTCGTTCAATGAAGAAGAAATAAAACAACACATAGAAGAAACTGAGGGACAGTCACCCATCAGTAAAGATGAACAAGTGAGTGACTTTGAATCAACAGAGTCTGATGCACCACCCCCAAAGAAGCCAAGAACTACTACTGCATCTCAGACAAGGAGTCAGACAACAAAAGATGCAAGTTCATCACCGGTTAAGAAAGGACGGGTGGGGACTTATAAACTAAAGACTCAAACTAAGCAAACATCAGAACCAAAGATGAGAAGGAGATTAATCCAAAGAAAGGAAGATAAGGAAGACACTGAGTAGGACGAAAATGAACAAGCAACCCAACCTACAAAGAATAAATTTACCAAGTCAATTGATGAAATTGCTACATCAATTGCTAAAACAGGTGGCATATCACATCCTAAGTTTAGACAATGGCTAACCTTATATCACCCGATGATCAGAAAAAGATTGAAGATGCAATCATTCAAGCAATGATCACATTCAAATATGTACTAGTACAATTTGATAAAATGATGCCATGAGAACTTTATGACAACTTATCGACATGGTGGACATTTGCATTAAATTCTAAAAAACAAATAAAGGAAAGATCCCTATTTTATGTTATGCCACCCGAGACCAAAGTGGAAGAGATTGATTAAATGATGAAGTTGCATTCAAAGAAGTTCTAAGCAAAATTGAGAGCTTACAAAGTGTTGCAGGGAAACTTAATTGAACTTGACAAAGAAAGTGAGGATACTTGGAGAAAAATACTCTATCCACCTGCAGAGGACTCAAGCCCTGAGATAGTATTAGCACTCACTGACAAGCCTCACAATGAAGAGAATTAGGCTAAACTGAGCCCAAAGAACATTCTTATAAATGATAATGAGGATGTCACTTCAGTTGAATTGAACACAGAAGCAAGCAAAGAAATGGATGACATACCTCAGATTTTGCAGTCATTAGGAAACACAACAGATGTCACAATCCAAGATGTGATAATAATAGATATCACTGAAGATCCTGCCGATGAGGTAAAGGCAGATGAAGATGTCATTGTTACCTCTGAGCAAACCAAGGAACAGGACGCAACAATGAAAGCTGCACAGGTGAATATACGAGGTCAAATGCCATTACTAATACAAGTTATCAATAACATCTTAGAAAAGGAGAAGTCACCTGACCTTGATGCAAGCATACCCAAGGATAACCTTAATTTAGAAGTTATGCACAATAGAGCAATTCACTAAGGAGAATAGTGAAAAGATTGCACATATGGATGCAGATCTAAATGCTAGTGCACATAGTCTCATAATGAATGAAAATGCAATCAAGTTGCATTATGACAAGCTAATGGAAGCTAAAAGGTTGACACTTGAGATTTTAAAGGCAGAATCAAAATTCAGAGATGAGGTAACCGAGCTACAAGCTCAACTTTTACCGAATCTTACATTACTGCAACAACATATGACATCGGCAAGATAATTGATTGCCACCCTGGAAATGTTTGTGATAGAAAGCATATATGATATGCATGCAAGGATCACATTGGAGATCATGACCCTTGAACACCTTAAGGTGAAGTGTGAGAAAATGATGGAAGACATGCAGAATTCCAATTCCCAAATCTTTGACAAGTTATAAGTATTACACCTTTGTCCTTACTATCAATAAAGGGGGAAATAATATTTGACAAAGAGAGAAAATAAAGGGAGAAGTGATAAAGTGAAAAGGGGGAATTAGTATAAAGGAAAGTGTATATACATGTACATATGTACTATACTAGCATGCACATAGGGGGAGTCGTATTGACAAGGTTAACACCTAGTGTACATACTAAACATTTTTAGTTTTGCACATGTCATTTTTTGATACTAATGTCAAAGAGGGAGATTGATGATCATATTTTTCCATTAATATGCAAAGGAAATATTTTTTGGAAATATTTTTTGAACCGTCGATACATGATCATCGAAAGACAGTTTATAGTACGACCCGACGCAATAGTTAGCAGAGGTCACCAAAAATGCAAAGTGCACTATCACTGTGTAAACCAACAACATAATTCATAAAGGAACCCGACAGAAGTTTACAGTGCAAACTGACAAAAGCAGACAACAGTGTAAACTGACAGAGAAGACAACAGAGGAACCTGACAGACAAGTTTGTAGTCTACACTGGCAGACAGACTAAAGAGAAACCCGAGTACCAGTCTACCGAGAGACAGTTTTATTCCAAGAAATGTAGATCTGACTTACATGTCAGATAAAATGCATAAGTTTTATATTTAGCTTTAAAGCATATCTTTAAAACCATTTCTTGAGGCACAAGCAAAATAATTGTAATTGTTTTAATCAGACTAACTGATTGTAAACATGCAAACTAGGAGATCAAGGTCAAGTTGTAAACCTTTGATCATAGAGTTATCATTGTAAAGCGTGAAATTAAAATAGGTTAATTCATTGTATAAATAGATGTGTAATCAATCAAAACAAGATGATGTGATGATTATTGTAGTCGAGGAGCACATCTATGGATCAGATATAGAGTTTTATGCAGAAGGACAGCAAAAGATGAAATAGGTTATCAAGAACCAGATTCAAGGCTACCAAGCAAAACAGAGGTATTGATTAATCACTATAGGTGATACATTATACATGTGAACTTTAATGGATCTGTACTCAGCAGTTCTAGATTATATATACTCAGGTCAATAAGTATTTTTGACTACATTCTAACAAGTGTAGCAAATGGAAGAAATTCTTTGAAAAAGTGGATTTAACAATCCTTTGTAAATCTCTTAACCAAGTACACACTAAACAATGTTGCTAAAGCTCTTAACAGAGTGGACCTTAACCGGTCTAAACATGTTACTCCTAACAGGGTAAGATCATCAGAAGTGATCAAACTTGTAAGCCTTAATTGACCCCTTTCATTCTGTTGATAGTGAAGTTATTTGGGTTTCATCCCCATCGCAGTTTTCACCTTCTAAAAGGGGTTTTCTGCGTTACCAAATCTTGTATGATGTGTCATTACATTTCATGAATGTTTCTATGAATGTTTACATGCTAATTAAGATTATTTATTGATATTACATACACAAAGATAAAATAACAGATATGGTTGGTAATGCAAGGAATTGATTACTAAAGGATTAAGGTTGATTGATAAAAAAATATAAGGGTACAGATTCACCCCTCCCCTCTTAGTACACTCCATTCCATTATTCCAACAATATATATATATATATAT
>MU227896.1:1914336-1942172 GCA_018584345.1 Thuja plicata
GACATCTATTTTATCCTTGAGTATATCAACCCTATGCTATAGAATGCATCTTAATGCATTTAGGGCTACCTCATTATTCTTTTTGCCCATATCTTCTATCTCAACCACTTCCTCTGATTTTTCTTTCTCCTCTATCTGCAAAGGTTGTTCTGAAGGTACATAAACTACCTCAGGTTTCTCTTGTAGTTGCTTCATCAATTCAGCAATTACCTTATCTTGCTGATGTATTTTATGTGGCATAATTCCCTATCCTTTGCTAGGGCACTGGATTCCTCAATCAAAATCCCACACTTCTCAGACAATTGCTTTATTTTGTCTTCATTCAACTGTGCCCAATGAGTCATGATCTGAGAAATCTCAAGATCTCCAGTGTTCTGTACAGTCCAAACCATTTGGTTCCCCACCATACTCTCCTAAATGTTTACTAATTGAGGCTTCTAGTCCTTGGGACATAAGCTCCACAAGGAAAAGGCTTGTGATTTTGGACTATATCCAAATCCCTTGATCATGTCTCCCATCTGAATCTCACTTGCCAACTTGAGGTCTGGCTGCTTCCTAATCTGATCAATAATGAAGGCTGAGGCTAAGTCCCAGCCCTCAGCAAGCAAAATGCCACTATTCAAAACCATTTTTCTTGCCTCATCTAGAGAGACATCCTCACTGTCAAGGTCATAGGCTTGTAGAGCTAACAAAGCCTCATTTGTAATTGTTTCTTCTCCATCTGATTTCAATTGTTCCCTAATTTGTTCTTTCTTATGCCACCTCAACAAATCCTTGAACTCATCAGTCTTGACAAAATTATCATCACTTAGAAACTGATGTTGATGCAGTAACCTTTCATCAATGCATGCCTTAAGAGGCAATTCAATGTTTTCTTCATCATCATGTTGTTGTCTCTTCCCTTGTCTGATTATTTTCCTCAGATTATGGTCATACAACCTATTTCCAGGAATGAGGGCACTTGTTCTATCTCCTTTTCTCTTTCCTAACAGAGGAGGTCTGACCAAAGTCAACCTTTTCTCTTTTTGTAGAAGGCTCCTCTACATCATCTGGCTGTGAAACCTCAGTTAGGTCTATGAAATGGCCTTGTTCCTCCTGTACCTGTGTTGTCTCTGCAACATCCTGTTGAGGTTGATCAAATTGAGGTGGACGGGCATAATCCCTATCACTATCACTCTCATATTCAGATTCTGAATATTCAGGCTCTTTCTCTCCCTTATTTGTATCTAGCACATTATCCAACTGCTCACAGAGTACATAAAAATTGTCAAGCATGGCTTTGATCTTGTCAAAATAAGGTAAGTTAGGGTAAAACCCTCCAAATGACAATCCATTTCTCCTTATTTGTTTCTCTAAATTCAGTAACTCCTGAATTCTCTCTCTTCTTGTCCTTATCTCATCTTCATCAAGGAGATTTCCTGTGGCATCCTCCTCCACACAAAAACCATGAACATTTGTATTGGGGATGGTAGGAGTCAAGAGTTTCCTAGCTCCTGCGATGAATCCCTCTGGGTCAATGTATCTATATAATGTTGCCCTCATCTTGCAACTTTCCAACCATGAGCTCACCTGATCAATAGCACCCTTACCAACACTAAAATTAAAGATTTTAAACTGTCTAGGGGTTAAGGTCCCCTTCCTATGTGGTGCAAAATGTTCATTGTCTGTGAACAATAATTGTCAGATGAACTCCATGGCAGCAACTCTGGATGGCACATGATAGGGTAGGACATGAGGTGGATGTGTGCATCCATATACCCTAATCATGGTAAAATTTTCTTCTAAAAAGAAGTCTCCCAAGTTGTGATCACCCTCCCATTTGTCCACATACTCACAAGGTCTCAACAACTGCAGTACCTTTACTGGAAGTCTGGTTTTGCTGATACCCATGCTCTGCATTAATGGATATACAATCCAATTTTCAAATCCACAAAAGTCACAATCCTTGGATGTATAATTCCATATCCTAACCCAAAATTGAATAGGATTAGGCCGATCCTGGAAAATCCTCTGAGGATTCAAGTTGTTCACATTCATGATCCCATAGTTGAAATGCAATAACAAATGCATCAAGATTGAATAATGGAAGAACCTAGGTTCCTTCTCTTTGGGATCCTTCATCTTTTTCTGCACAGCTACAAATCCCTCATGCATTTTATCAATAATGTATTGTATGTAATCATAACTGGTGCTAGAATGCACATCTTGCAAGTCTAACACCATCATCAAAATTCCAGCATTTATTTTCTCTGCTCCTCCATCTATCCCTAACACTCTACAAAAGGCATAGGCAATATACTTAATATAGAAATGTATGTATTTAAAGCAGTAGGGTGCAATCCCAGGTATAGGAGTAAGATGGTTCCTAACCTCCTTAAGCATACGCTTCTGTAATAGGTTCCTAGCAGCACCAGGTTGTAACCTATACCTCTCCTCTTGCCTAGTTATATTTATATTGGTAGACATGGTAGTGTATAAGCCAAAGGCTTGCATAAATGAATTCCTATAGAAAATTAATAGGGCAGTGCCATCATTTTTCTTAATTGTTCTAGAAAGAGCATCATAGTGGCTGGCAAGACCTAGAAACAAGTCTACATCTATATAGACATCAGGGACAATTAACCTAGCAAGACCACTAGTCCAAGAGTTTGACACTGGGATTGCTTTATCAGAATTATTATAAAAATAATTGTATAGAGAAAAACCTGTGGATCCTGGAGTGCGAGCATCTCTGATCTCACAGTAGTCATCTGCTGGCAAGTTTGCATTTGCCCTCTTGTTCTGTGTGGACCCTGGCAACAACTTCAAGAATTCATCAGAGAAATTCCTCTTTCCATTTGCATCATTATCAACCTCCTTACTTTTTCCGCCGGTAGAAGCGACACTAACTACTTTACTCATCTTGCTCTGTTTTAACCCTCTTTTACCGATATTGAAACAAATCTCCTCTCAGGACTCACCACTCTTCTCTGTGTACAATTCAAAAAGCCTAACAACCAGAGAATTACTCTACGAACGATCAATTTTTGCCTCCTGAACACAAAAGACCTAGCAATTCTTCGCTCTACAATTCTAGAAGTAAGATAAGTGAAAATGAACCTACGGTCAACTCTTTATGGTCCCAAGTACATAGCTCATCATTAGAAAGACAATCAATTTTTCTTTCAAGTTAACATGCTCTGGAATTGATTGAAATCCTAGCCGTAGTTCATGAGTGTGATAGGAAATAAAATTCATATGAGTGTATCATGAGTGTATCTTCAGAAAAACCCTTATAAAATTTGAACAGGATGACATGTCTTCATATGATTGGTTCTTCATCAGACATCTCAGCTACCCTTTTTCATACAGCAATTAATTTTCTAGATTTTCATTGGACACTAAATCTCCACGTTATCATATCAGCAACTGCCGCCTTTTATGATTTTTCATATTCAGCGACCACACGACTGCGCAGTATCTCCTTGTCGCTGATCAACTTTCTTAACCCTCAATTTTCCTGGAGAACTAGCGACTATGTGATTTTCTTTACATAGCTAACCACAATTAACTTCTGGCAATCACACGACTGCATGAATCAAAGTCGCTAGATGAAATGCTTAACCCAAAGTTTATTAGGAGACCCCGCGACTTAAAAGTTACCTTTACTCTTAACTGTTATCGCTAAGTCGCTAAGTGTTTATTTCTCTTTACGAGACCCCGTGACTAACCTTTACCCTTTGATTCTAATTCAGAGACTATGCGACTAAAGGTTATCTCATTGTTGCGAGCACTTTTTACTCTTATGCAAATTTGATGGAGACTTACCGACTACCGTTGATCTTATTACATTCTGCATCTGACGGCTCTGCTAAGTCGCTGAATATATTAAAAAAGCCTTAAATCATTTGGAGACTACACGACAATACATAACTTTATACCTTTTAGTCTCTTAATCGCCAAGTGACTTTTTCCTTTTGGGAGACCATGCGACTAGCCTTTATTCTGGTCATTGTGGACACGTGTCTCTTTCAACTGTTTGTTGCTGAATTGCTAATTAAAAACTGACTTAGCATTTTAAACCAGCGACCACCCGACTGCCATACACTCTGAACAGCTTGCAGTTTGTCGCGAAGTCTCAGCATCTTTTACTTAACTGTCATTTTACTTGGAGACTACGCGACATAAACTTTTAACATGTGACTTAACTGTGTTCCAATCTGGAGACCCCGCGACTGAAGCAATCGCTAAGTCTCATAAAAAATCACTAAATGTTGGATTCTTTGCGCGACACCGCGACTTAACTACTTGCTTAAGTAATGCCTGATGACGTGTTTCTGCATTGGGAGACTTCGCGACTGAAGGGTTTCACCAAGTCTCATAACAAATAAGGAATATTTTGTTTCTTTCTGAGACATCCCGACAACAGTTAATCGCCAAGTCTCATAACAAAATGGAATATGCTTCTAGGATCAAGCGACTAGGCAACCATTGAGAAAGGCACAAGACTTAAGTTTATCAAAAAGGTAATGCAAAATTAGAAACTCGATTGACATTTTAGAGCTTTCTTGCATTTTGACTTAGAAGATAGCTTAGGGTTTTGGGTTTTTGCACTATTCATATGGATTTTGACCTAACAACATAGAATTTTACAGGGGTACCTCAAGAATAAGACAGACCTTCTAGCTTTGGATAGGAAATGGCATGAAGGTAACAAAACTTTAGGGCAAACCAACCAAAAATAGTAATACAACCAACAAGATATGTCCACAAACATAGCATCATAAAACTATGTTGTTCCACCCAAATGCATGGCATATGTTGCTTTTGAAGATTTCATAAATAAGATAAAACTTGAGGATAAATATATCATAAACTTCCTCGTAGTACATCAAAATGTGAATGTGGGTTTCAAGTATTGTACATCTAGCTAAAATTATCAAGATCATAGAAAACAAAGTTTATATATAAAAAGATAGTGTACAAAACAGTTTATTTGTTAAAAGAGAGTGTAGAATCCCACACTTCATATCTTTATGAGATTTTAGGTTTTATTGGCTAATTCTTCATCATTTCAAGTCATTCAAATATCACCTGCAAATCGCTTGAACATCATAATTTACTCATATGTATTTGCTCTAGGACAAAATTGCAACAAAGACTAAATGTATAGAAACATTCAGCATTTGATAGAATATCTAGGCTTGCGACTATGAACAAGTTTAAAGAAACTTGGACAAACTCGGATGTGGGCATTTCTGTGGAAGCAGGACAAATTTTGGTATCCTAACAATCCTCCAATAGTTTTGATTAAGTAACAACAGGTTTTGAAATGACCCGAAACCTTATACAAAATAGTTGAATACAAGGACTGTAACCGAAAACTGTTTGACAAGCAGTGAACATGAATGTTCATATTCAAAATTTAAATCTTTTGTAATCTATGCACACTCAAAATGCTTTCACAATCAGGAGAACCATAAGAACACAACAAAACATGATTATTTAACTGTTGTTTAGTTCTTCAAACACATTGACTTTCTTCTATTTTCTCATATCTGTAAGAAATTTTGAATTGTAACAGAGTAGTTTTAGACACATCCTGGTATACATCTAGCACGTTGAATGTGATAAAAATAAAATTTGGACACATCAATTCCACCTAACATAGGACATAAAATTGACAAATCCCATAAGTGAATCGTACATCATAATGCTGCCAAATACCACTAGTCTGAATACCATGGTCATAACATAAACTTCAGAATTCATAAGACTCATTTACACCAAAATGTCAATCAACAAAAAGGACTTACTGCCTTGTCATTTTGAAGCAGCGGCCAGAAATTCTATTCTGGGAAGAAAGACAAATAGGATGTATCCTCACTGTTGATGTGCCTCCCTATCTGCAATAGGTCAAAAGATACATAAATCCAGATATGATGTAAAATGTCAAAATATTGGCATATACCCATAATTGATACATTCAAATCAGAAAAATCTGAAAAGAAACAGATCTGTCACCTAGGATTGTGTGAAATCAAATATGACATCCCTACTAATAAGGAAGGATGGTAAACGCATGAGGAATCGGAATGCCAAAATCTGCTGCTGAGATTGAACAAGAAATTTCTGTTTTAAATAAAGTTAATTCCTTGCTGCCAACTGCCAAGAGTTGTTTGCCTCAGAATAACATCAAATTACTCATTTACAACAATGTCGCTCATGACATCTGCAGGATTTCGACAGATTGGGTGAACATGTTCTACTCACTAACTTTTTTTGGCAGAAGTCCAATGCCTCCAAGGAATATTCAGTTCAGTTTCCCCCTTGACACCAATAACTGTTAGACAAGCAAGTGTTGAGAGGCTTACACAATTTATTTCAGAGAAGAATAAGATGTGAATCAACAATACACGCATATATGAACAATCTACTAGCTCTTATGCTGTCAAAATTGCAACTCTCGTTAGCACATGATAAACATCCATTCAGAAAAGGCTTAGCAATATCCTGACATAAATAGTTATTAAGAAGGTACAACAAAGCCACTCTCACCCCAGCTTTGCAAGCTCCAATAATGAAGAATAGCAGCTGACTGGCACACTAAGAATTAAATTTCAACTTAGAGAGAAAGAAGCCAAATGCCACTCCATATTGATGTGGCCATAGATAATGTGAACAACTCCTTTATTATCATAAGTTACTGTTGTGCTCTAGCATCGTTGAAATGATGCAAACCAAGAAAAAATCTCAATCTGCATTATGAAGATAGATGAAACACTCATATTTCTCAGCAATCTGGTGCACTCAGATGTGAAGAGACAGGCCAGCATCTTCATTGATTATCAATGAATAATAATCATGAAATAACTAAAGTAGAAAACCTGGAACCTCCTTTGAAATGTAAACAACAACCACTACCATTCATCCATGAGGTTAAATTATCTTTTCATATTTAACAAGTGTTTGGACTGAGATTCATAGTTTTAAGGCAACCTCTTTGATAGATGCTAGAAACTGACCCGATTTACTTGCTATGGTGGCTAGCTCAACAAGTTCAAAGAGATTCTTCTAGGACTGAAACTTTTAATGCTTTTAAATCAAATTATATTACTATTTACAGAGCGACAATGCATCAGTGGACTTGTTTTGACTTCTCCCCAGATGTCCATTTTCTTCATTCCCAAAAATCTTGCTATTGACTGAACCAAGAACAGCAGAACTCTCGACAACCTTAAAATATGTTGACTCCGTTGAGAAAGAGAACAAGTCTGCACAACATAATCTCCATCCTACAAAACCAATAAAGAAAAAGCCATTGATTAAAGACACCATTGAAAACACTCATATCCTATGATTTTAACTTTAAGGTATCTAGATAGATTTGTCAAACAGTAAATGCCTTTCAGAGAACATAAAGTACAGTACTTGAGGTTAAAAAATGTGTTAAAGTACTTGAATCCTGTACTAGATTCATTCTGATTCTCTACTCAATTTACACATAAGTTATGTAGCACAATATTATCACATCCAGGGAAGCTAATTAAATTACTTCAGGTTAGCTATTTGTTATTTTTACAGTCTCTTGTTCGTAGTTAACTGAATTATCATGTAGACTAAACCTGAATGTTGAAGTTTACATCTGACAATCATTACTAGAACTGAAACTTGATAAATACAATTAAAGCAAACAACTACTAAGGAATAGGCACTAAATGTCGAGTCTGTCCAACTAATGATGAAACTTTGCCCTTTTGGTAGTGGCCTGATGATTAAACCTGAGCCTTGGCTCAGACAAGACCGAAGTTCAAGCCACAAGGGATGTGTAGCAATTTGCAAGTAGAAAGGTGGGAAATCTATGAAGCACCTTCAGGCAACCCAGCCAGATCACACCACCTGTTCTTTCTGTGTAACCAATATTTGATCATTCATGAGGCCATATGTCATACTGCCTGACAATGATACAAGGATTCCTCATACGTTATTTATGCTATGTTTGGCACCTGGAGCAATTCAGGTTGAATTCAATTGAATGGAGGTCAATTTTTCCCACAAATGTTCCAGTTTCCCCATAACATTTTGCCGCTTTCTCCTTTCATTTTGCCACTTTAGCTGGCTTGTCAAATTTTGTCAATTTCTTGTTACAGGTCTATGCCTTGTTCCCTTCAGAAAATCTTATCCCAACTCCTCTTCAGGTCAAAATGCATCCTAACATCACTAAATAATTGCACATTTGGATAAGGTTGTTATAAGATCCATATCTACCCATCTGACTTCTAAACACAACCTCCTGTGATGTTATCTTCCCTTTCACCTACATAGTTGCCCTGCTTACTTGCATCAGAGGCATCTTGCTTCTTCAAGCATTGGACAGTGATCAATAACAAAAGGCTGCCAATACAATAATTAGTTGCCTAGCTTGGTAAGCTTCTCTCCCATCCATCTACTTCATTTATTTTTCTAATATTTCACATTTTTTAGCTCAATTCACTCATTTCCCTGATATGAGCCCTTTTTTCAGATAGTCAAGGACAAATCAAAGATGCTGAAGAATAATAGGCAAGCAGAAGACAACTGGAAAACTGTCAAAATCACAAGTGATACTTTTTGTTTGTATTTCTTGGCAATACAACTTTGGCCCTTGTTACTCTTTGTTCAACTTTGATTTTGGTATATTACCTTATGGACAGTTTGTAGTTTATTTAAATGATATATTACTAGGCATGCTTACTGAAAGTCGAAATATTTTGGTTGCCAAAACTAATGTAAAGTTAAAAAACATTTTTTACTTTCAAGATGCTAGAATTTATTTCAGCTTATGTTTATAATTCTTTCATGTCTTAACCTTCCAAGATTCATTCTAGGTACGCTGTTGTCTTCACCAGCCTAATGAAGAATAACTGGATTCTCTACTTTGCAAACAACTGGAAAAACAGGTTAAAACTAAATCTCATTGATTCATTGTGATAACATCAAGCCATGGAAAAGTTTAAGCACTTACCTTGCACTCTAGATTCACTTCACAAGAATTTAATAGAGCTGATTGATTTTGCTAACCCACACACTAGTGCATACACCCTTTTTGAGTAGTTTACACCGTTCTCTGGAGACATAAGTTTAGCAGGAGGTGGAGTGGGAGGTTGTTAATGAGAACAAGGACCCAATTGTACAACTTAGCCATGTCTTCTCGTTTCTACCTCTCATATTCCTCAACAGCAATATACTATTCCGGCTCACAACCTTCTCTGGAAACTTAGGCTGAAGGACTCCAAAACAATACCTCAAAGTCAAAGCCTGCTAACACTGTTCCTTATAGAAACTTTCAGGATATCAATTTTACATGTGAGTTTTGTGCCAAGCTTTTGCCCAAGTTCGAATCCAAATAGAAAATGAACCTGCCGAGTTTGTGTACCAGCCAACTCAGTTAACACCGATTTTAAGTCAATCTTGCATAGTCGAAGATCTCATTCATTTAAAGTTTTAGACATCATTTAAAGCAGATAGAATTGCAGGTCTCTATTTTATTTAGGTTTCATTTACACCTTGATTGAGCCTTCTTGTGTTAATTTGTATCTATGATGACTTTAGTGTTTAAAGTAACAATTTAACAAATCTGATTTAAAAACATGGAAATAGTTTTGCATCTACTAATTTCACTTCGGGTTTTCCTATCAGGCTATTTCCAAGAAAAATAAAATTGAGACTATGTATGTCCATTTATTTGTCTAATTCATATAAGCATAAGTCGCCAAAAACACACAACTAATCAGAAAATTCATGAATTGGCACAGCTGGCATTTTTTCGACCCACGAAATTACAAGAGAGCTTATGGATGCAAGTACAAGCATATACCACACTTAGAGGATTATTGGGCAAATGAAGCGGATGACTTCGAGGTGAGCAAAAGGATGGTTTCAAGGTTGACTTTGGAGATGATTAGGAAATACAAATGGCAAGAAGTACAGGTTCCTGATCAGTTGGTAGATGATGACAACATCATTAGAAAATATTTTAAGACCAAAAAAGGTCAAGAATTCGAACCCATTGACTGGCTTGTAGATCACTATATAGACTTGAAGACTTTGATGATACCAATCACACTCCTCACTCAAGAGTGGTTGGATAAACAGTTGGACATGTGTTGTTTCAGTTCATGTTTTATGTGGTTAATATTGAAGTTAGTTGATTACACAAGGTTTTTGTTTATGTTGATTCACCCCCCCCTCTCAGCATTCGGTGTGTTCAACATTTTGCTACTTGGTCTTTCTGTGAACTGATCTGCCCTCAAAGAGATCATCATCATAAGATTCCCTATAGTCTTGGCCCACGACTTAGGCCAAAGGGTAGATGGACCAACATCGGGCGTAGGAGAAATAGCATCTCCTGGGGAGACTGGAACAAAATCATTTGTATGTAGATCCTGAGAAAAATCAAGCAGTGTTATATCATGACTAGTAGACTCGTCATCTTCAGAGTCAGAATGATCTAAAGCCCTCCTATCAAGGGAACTATTATGCCCTGCATACCTGATGCAAGAGCATCCTAGGGTAGTTAGCAATCCTGTATCACCAAAAATATGTTTTGGTTTGATTTTGGTTTTAGTAGTAAACTCGATTGAAGACCTGAGGTGCTCGGTCACTTTGGTGGTAGTTCTCGGTTGGAGGATGTGTTGCTTCACTGATGGACTCGGTGACTGGATTTCGGTGGTATTCTACTCGGAGTTACACTGCTCGGTGGTAGCTCTTCGGTGTGTTCAGCTCGGTGGTGTCTTGCTCGGTAGCATATTACTCGGTGGTGTTCTGGTCGGTAATGTCTGACTCGGAGACTATTGGCATCGGTGCTTTACCGAATGGGCTTGGTGGCTTTGCTAGTGCTTGGTACCGACTTGGGGTCTCGGTTGTTGGAGTTCACCGACTGGCTTTTGTAGATTGAGCAGGCATTGGAGATTGCATTTGTGATTTGAGGGTGTTGATGAGGTTGTGCTGAGTTCTGAAGCGTGCGGATTTGAGGCATTGGATCTTGTGTGGACCTGAATCTGATTTGGTGCTTTCTTCTATGTATTTACTGTTTAGTTGCAGCCGACTGGCTCATTTAATATTTGTTCATCATCGATTGTAATGGTCGACTGGGTCATTTAATATTTGTAACCAAGCCGACTTGTGGCTTTGTTGTATAAAAGGAGTGTGTAGGTATCATTTAGGGAGAGAGAGAGAGAGAGAGAGAGATTTTGGAGAAGCAAGCAGTAGTAAGTGGGTAAGAGAGAAACTTGTAAGATTGCTTAGTGGCTTGCGAGCACAAGTTTAGATCTGGTTTCTTCCACTTGACTGTAGGGTAAACTGGTGAAGTTGGATCCTGTGAGATTTTGTTGAAACTGTTAATGTATTGACCGTAACCGAGAAGGCCTTACAACCCGGCATGTTGTATGTTATTGAATGTGGAATGAATATAAATTGATATAAGTTGTTATATCTCTGTGTTGTTGAGTTTCCGTTGTTGTCTTGTTGTTGGCTGCAAGTTTGGAGAGTCCTTTATTGGATCCTCCAAGCTTGACTATATCAAATGGTATCAAAGCTAGTTCGTTTCTTGTGGAGCTTAGGGTTTTTGAAGATCTGTAGAGATGTCTCTGAGAAGATTGGACCCTAGGGCAATTGCATATCTTTCTAAGGAGGTGGAAGTGAGGATAACAAAAAGATTTAGATCGGAGATGGTGGCAATGAAAAATGAAATCATAGAAGGTATCAGAAATGTTGGATTACATAGAGGTCCGAGAACGGATGATGGTTATGTAGAAGTTGCAGAAGACTTTGAAGCTGCTGGATCTAGTGGAGATGACAGAGCCGATCGGATGGAGAGATCTAGAGCTCGGTTGAGTACAAGCTACCGAATGGAGGTGTCCAATTTTTCAGGTACATTGAGACCTGAGGATCTGATTGATTGGATCGGTGAGTTAGAAGACTACTTTGAGCTAGAAGACATTGAAGATCCGCTTAGAGTGAGGTTGGCAAAGACTAAGTTGAAAGGGCATGCTCCTTTATGGTGGAAAGAGTTGCATAGGGACCCAGAAGAAGGTGAGATGAAGATCAATCGGTGGAGGTTGATGGTGATAAAGCTAAAGGCTAAGTTCATTCCTGCCGACTATGAACTTGAGTTGTTTAAGAAATTGCAAAATCTTAAAGAGAAGGAGATGACTGTGGAAGATTATACCGAGGAATTCTACAAGTTGACTATTCGGTCTGGGCATAGAGAACTTTCTAAGGAAAAGGTGGCGAGGTATGTTAATGGTCTGAGATTCAATATCTAGGATGAGATTGGTATGTTGAAGATTGACTCGATAGAAGATGCTTATCAATATGCATTGAAGGCGGAAGATAGGTTGAAAAGAAGACATCATGGTAATTCCCGGGGGAAAGAAAAGCAAGAACAGTCGGTAAAAGATAAACCGAAAGTTGAAGATGAACCAAAACCTGTTGAACCGAGGAGAAAGACAAGTAGAGGTGTATTCAGAGGTACTTGTTACAACTGTGGAGAAGGACATCGGTCATTTGAATGTCCCCATGCAGATAAGGTCGGTAATCACCGAAATGTTGTGGTGAATGAAGTTGCAGAGAATGAACCTGAAGTGGAAGGTGTGACTCTTTTACTTAGAAGAACATTGTTGCCCACAAAACAAGTTGATTCTTGTCAAAGGAAGAACTTGTTCCGGACTGTAAGTCTGGTGGTAAACGTTGTAAGGTGATTGTTGATGGAGGAAGTACTGATAACCTAGTTGCTGAGGAGATGATTCAGAAACTTGGCTTGAGAAGGTTGAAACATCCTTATCCTTATAGGATAAGTTGGGTACAAACTGAGCATTGCTTTGGAGGCAAGGGAGCAGTGTCTTGTTGATTTTTAGATTGGGCAGTATAGGGATGAAGTGTTATGTGATATTGTAGACATGAGTACTTGTCAAGTGTTGCTCGGTAGACCTTGGCAGTATGATTGTAAGGTTATGCATGACTGTATGAAGAATGTGTTTACTATTGAGAAGGATGGCAGGAAGTTTTCCCTGATTCCTTTGAAGGATACAGAGCTCGGTAGGACTGAGCATCAGTGGTAGGGTTGAGCTCAAGGAACTTCAAAGGGTTAGAAATCAGAGTGGAAAACAAACCTATGGTGACCCGAGGAAAGATGTGAGGAGGCAAGGCAATCAGTTGTCTGTTGCAGGAAAGAGCTTGCAAAAGTGGAGTAAAGGCAAGAGTATGTCAATTGAGGACTCGGAAGACGTGCATATCAAGAACAAATTTGGGATCTATGTGCTAAATCCTAACAAATGTTCGTCAAGTTGCTGAGAACATCTTTTCGCACCTGGGGTGTCTGATGCAGGAGCATCCTGGGGTAGTTGGCAATCCTGTGTCACCAAAAATATGTTTTGGTTTGATTTTGGTTTCAGTAGTAAACTCGGTTTAAGACCTGAGGTGCTAGGTCACTTTGGTGGTAGTTCTCGGTTGGAAGATGTGTTGCTTCACTGATGGACCCGGTGACTGGATTTTGGTGGTATTCTACTCGGAGTTACACTTCTCGGTGGTAGTTGTTCGGTGTGTTCAGCTCGGTGGTATCTTGCTCCGTAGCATATTACTCGGTGGTGTTCTGCTCGGTGACTACTGGCATCGGTGCTTTACCGAATGGGCTCGGTGGCTTTGCTAGTGCTCAGTACCGACTTGGGGTCTCAGTTGTTGGAGTTCATCGACTGGCTTTTGTGGATTGAGTAGGCATTGGAGATTGCATATGTGATTTGAGGGGGTCGATGAGGTCGCGTTGAGTTCCGAGGCATGTGGATTTGAGGCATTGGATCTTGTGTGGACATAAGTCTGATTTGGTGCTTTCTTCTATGTATTTAGTGTTTAGTTGCATCTGACTGGCTCATTTAATATTTGTTCGTCATGGACTGTAATGGTCGACTAGGTCATTTAATATTTGTAACCAAGCCGACTTGTGGTTGTGTTGTATAAAAGGAGTATGTAGGTATCATTTAGAGAGAGAGAGAGAGAGATTTTGGAGAAGCAGACAGTAGTAAGGTGGGTAAGAGAGAAACTTGTAAGATTGCTTGGTGGCTTGCCAGCACACGTTCAGATTTGGTTTCTTCCACTTAACTGTAGGGTAAACTGGTGAAGTTGGATCCTGTGAGATCTTGTTGAAACTGTTAATGTATTGGTCGTAACCGAGAAGGTTTTACAGCCCAACATGTTGCATGTTATTGAATCTGAAATGAATATGAATTGATATAAGTTGTTAACCGAGAAGGTTTTACAGCCCAGCATGTTGCATGTTATTGAATCTAAAATGTATATGAATTGATATAAGTTGTTATATCTCTGTGTTGTTGAGTTTCCGCTATTGTCTTGTTGTTGGCTGCAAGTTTGGTAGTCCTTTATTGGATCCTCTGAGCTTGACTGCATCAATACCCGTCCCTATATTTTCCCTCGGGAATAATGTTGGGTCCCCTCTTTTCGCTTTTCCTTCTTTTTTTCGCTTTTCTTTTTTTTGCTCTAGAGTCCGCGACCTCGGCGTCTGTCCTCCTTTCTCAGTTTTTGGCAGGACCTCGGGCCCCCAATTTTCATAAAGCTTTTTCCAGCTTTAGGAAAACTGGATGCCTGACGCTAGGAATGTGGAGCCTTAATTGCTAATCACTTTCGAGGCATTAAATGCACTTCTCCCTGCCAAGTTATAAAAGGACCTTTTAAAGGTCATTTTAATCACCAAGTGATTAAAACTATTTCCGAGAGCGCTTCCGCAACCAAGTCTTCAAACCTACAATATTGAGTATTTGTGAGAATATTTGGTCGCGAGAGAAGTGTTTTTAAAGAATCCCTTGGCTAATTCAGGCGATATTCTGTTCAGGTAGGTTGTTCTTCGCATTCTTGTGAGTCAATTTAAGGCTTTCTTTTCCTTTTTTCGTTTGTTTTTCCTACTTTCCATCACTTAGTGTTTGTCCGTGGGTAGTGAATAAAAGGGTTTTTCTTTCGTGCCCTAGTTACAAAATGTTGAGCATTCAGTACCTCAATTTTGAATTTCATACAATTAGGGCTTTTTAAGCTTGTCAATTTTGTGCCCTAGCTTGTATGTAGTGTTTAAAGTTAGCAAGCTGCATTTCTTTCTAAGTGTAAAACTAGGACTTGTTAGGCTTTCAATCGTGCCCTACCTTGTTTAGGCCTAGATGTAGGCCACGTCTCAAGAGACCAACAACTTGAATTCCTTGTTCGACACCATTTTTACCCAAGATGTTCATTGTTCGCCAACAAGCCAAATGTTCATTGTTCTTTCGTGACCTGGTTGCAGATGTCGAGCATTTGGCACCTCAATTTTGATTTTCATACAATTTGGGCTTTTTAAGCCTGTCAATTTTGTGCCCTAGTTCGTATGTAGTGTTTAAAGTTAGCAAGCTGCATTTCGTTCTAAATGAAAAATTAGGGCTTGCTAGGGTTTCGATCGTGCCCTACCTTGTTTAGGCCTAGTTGTAGGCCACGTGTCAATAGACCAACACCTTGAATTCCTAGTTTGACATCTTTTTTAGCCAGATGTTCATTGTTCACCAGATAGTCGTTGGCCTTCATTGCCCGAAACTTTTTTCTCGGCCTACTAGTCGCTTTGAAGACCAACTTTCAAATTTTTCCGAAAGTTGGTCAAATTAATGTTCGCTTCGATTCCAAATCTTCTCCCCGAAGCCCGCACTTTAAAGTTAAGGTCTAACTCCCAAAATTCCTTATGGTATAGATGTTTAAATTGTTTTGCAATCTCCGAACCTCGTGCCTCGAGATTCCCTTGTACCATCTACGGCCAAAAAAATAAGGTTTTGTATTGGATCCACGATTTAGTACTCCCAACTTTCATCCCTTATTAATTCCTTAATAAAATTGCAGACTTCAGGCTTCGCATCTGGGGACTCTGTCTTACATCACCCCGCCTCTTCTAAGGAAGGCCTCGCACGAATCCCCAAACACTGATTCCCGTCATATGTTTAATTTTCAGTATGTTATTATTTAGTGTATGAGTTTATTAAGTTACTTGATTTTGCAGGTAAATACAGTGAATGTGATGGCATCATCTTCATCAGCTCAAGAGGTTGAACCAGGGCCCGCACTTACAGGTCCATGAGGAAGGAAATCTAAGGAAGTGAAAGATCTAGGAAAGACACCCCTCACCATGGGATACATACACGAGGCTCAAGCCAGGATTTCTAAGTTAGACAATGGAGTGAAAAATATAACAGATACAAATTTGGGAGATTGT
The DNA here is from genome assembly GCA_018584345.1 of Thuja plicata. Taxonomy (NCBI): domain Eukaryota; kingdom Viridiplantae; phylum Streptophyta; class Pinopsida; order Cupressales; family Cupressaceae; genus Thuja; species Thuja plicata. The sequence continues at coordinate 1,930,586 of MU227896.1, forward strand.
GATTTATAGCTGATAAAAACTACAGTAGAGATGGCGCTACCCTCAGAAGATCACACAAGCCACCGGCTCAAGAAGTCCGGATTGCTGCAGGTTGCCTCCTTGCTATCACTCCAATGCCCGGAGCTCATCACCACTCTGGCCAGCCATTATTCAGAGGCCACTAGGAAGTGCACCCAGCTAGACGAGACCCATGTGGCTACTTTTGATGCAGATTCCATCTGCACTATCCTCTGCATTCCCAACAAATCAAAGCCTGTGACAGTGGATAAGGTGTTCATCGTGGCTGAATACAAGAAGACAGAGACCAAAAATAAGAAGTTTTTGACCAATAATTGGCTCACAACGCTGTGAAAGGATGCAACAACGATGTCAGGAACCATCCCACAAGCTGACTTCATCCCACCCATCCAGGGAATGATTGCAATGTTAAGCCGCATCTTCGGGGAGCTGAATGTGAAAGAGTATGCACCCTAGATGTACTATTTCATGATAACCATCATCACGGGCTCGGCTCATTTCAATTGGGCCCAATTTATTTCAAACAATATCCACCAGCATCTTTGGGAGTTCAAGGACATGAAGCAATTTTACATGACTTCATACAAGGCGTGGATCACAGCTCGCCTTAAGAGCATCAAGGGTGTCGAGAAGGTTCGACACCGAGGAGATGGGTCAAACGATGCACTCCCTTGTGGGACCATTACTGACAACACCGGCTGGAGAGATTCCCAGTGCATTTTGTCGCGTAAATGATGCGTTTGTATATAATTGGATAATAAGACTCACAGGCGATGTCGGGTATCAACTTTCTAGCGTATCAATGACCCTAATTGAGCCATGGGGTTGTTGGTTTTTGCATTTCAGACAGCACACCTACATTCACATATCCGAAATTTCCAAGAACCTCAACCCACGACACTGCGGCGATCGAGTAATTTTGCTCGAATTTTGTAGACAGATTTTGGAGGTGCATGCTTTAATACCCAAAAGCATAAATCAGCGGTCAGATTCCATTTTTCCTGTAGGGAATACAGATGCACCCTTGTGGCCGCAAAAGAGGCAAAGGTTGAGTTGAAGAGCCGCAATTTGGAGAAGTTTGACCTGACACGGCTGTATTATGATCCGCAGGGATGAATAAACAAGGCGGTTCCTGGCACATACCAAGGCCATACCACCCCCACCACGAAGATTTTTAGGCCGATTGCCATGACGATTTTGATATACGTCGTCGCTAGTACCACCGACCTACAGCGTAGTAAATGGTTGATTTTAGTCTACGGATGTTTCCTAGGGGGTTTCAAAGATACAAACGTCAACTTGGACCCCATTTTTTATCAAGAAAAAATAGGAGATAAGTTACTCTCGAGGATTGTATGGGACGAGCAGGAAAAGTTCGACATCCGAACAGTCATCCAAGAAGTAATCGATGGAAGTCATTATGTTTTTGACCTCTGATGTCCCCGAAGTAGCTCAAGACGGAAGCAAAAGCCCAAAGCCCAACCCTCTCAACAATATGAGAGGTGAGACAAGAACAAGAAGAGTACCTTATCCGAGAAGCTGAATCCCTTGAATAATGCCCCTACAGAGCTAGTTTTGGAGAAGTTGGACGAGAAGATTCATCGGTCATGGAAGCTTGCTTCCGCCGAGGAACAAGGACTCACTTTTGGACTCAAAGTGGAATCCCTTTCATCTGCGCATCCCTCCCATGCAACAACGAGCTCAGTTATTCTCGGCCTGAATTTGCCTACAATAAACGTAGATTTGGAGGAGGCTATTTCAGGCAAGGACGACATTCCATTGCAGTGTACTAGATGGAAGAAAAGGAAAAAGGATAAACAGGCAAATATCACCAACCCGGATCTAACCGACAAGATAGATTTTGAAGATACACAAATTCCAGAAGTAGAAGTGCTAGTCGGGGATCCCGTGCTTGAGTAGGTCCAAGATTTCCCAGACCCGGATAATCCCACCTCAAAAATTCCTGAAAGCCTCAATGATGTGTTAACACCACATGAAAAGGAGCTCCTCTTCAAGTCAGTTGAAGAAGAAGAAAGGAAATGAAAAGAGGAAGAGAGGATAATAAAAGAAAAAGAGGCGAAGCCAGAGGAAGAGTGACTACAAAATTGAAGAAGAGAAAAAGCGCGCAAAAGAAGAGGCAAAGAAGAAACATGAAGTCAATGAGCTCATTCACCAAGAGGAAGCTCGCCTCAAGGTGGAAGAAACCCGTAAAAGGAAAGAGGTTGAGAAAGAACAACAGCAAAAAGAGGAAGAACAAAAGAGGGTGGTCGAGCAAGCAGCACAAATGCAAGCAAAAGAAGAAGCTCGCTGCAAGGCCTTTGAAGCTGCCGAGAAAAGAAAGCGAGAAGAGGATGCTCGGAAGAAAGAAGAAAAGAAAAGGGCAGAGGAACAAGCTAGAATACAAGGGGAAACCATACCTTCAGCAACAATTGTATCCCCATTACCAGACACTCCTAAAGACAACCCATTGCCTAATCCTCAGTCAAGCTCGCAGCCGGATCCGTCGCAGAACTCATTTCCCAATTAACAACCGAATCCGAAGTGGAATCCTCAACATGATTCTCAGAAAGGGAATGAACCACCACAAGAGGAAGGAGTAACAAATCCTGAGAACCCTCCTCCCGATGAACGAACACAAGAGGATGGCGAAGTGTTTGATGTTCAGAACACCATGGATGCCAAAGTTAATGTCCCGGATCCGCCAGAATGGCTCACAAAAACTCACAAGAGAACATCCGGAGAAGCTTACTGTCACACCCTCGCTGCAAGAAATAATGGTTGAGCTTATGGCCCCGCAGCCAAAGAAAGTTAAAAAGGTGCATTCTACTTTTGCAATGAAGACAAACATCGTTCGTAGGAGAGATAGTGGTCATTGTTGTTGTGCCACCCAAAGATAAAAATGAGTCTGAGATCACTGCTAGGGATTATCAAGTGCACGAGGTTAACCTCGGCAAGCGCAACAAATAGAGCAAGCTCGGAAAACTCAATGAAGCACCAAATGCAGTGAACGAGACGTATGTAAAAGAGTATCAGAAGAAGAAGGTGCAAGCCTCATTAGCTAAGATGAAAGAGATCATCTGGGAGCTCGCTTCCCCCATTAAATTAGCAATGCCCGACACGTCTTCCTCGGAAGCAATTCTGTGGGTCAAGATGGATTCTTTAAGGACAATGAAGAAAAAAGCATTAGTTGTGGACAACTGGATCTCCGATCTGGCGAGGACAGTCTGAGGCTTTGTTGTCGAGTCCATTCCAGAGTTTTTGAAAATAGTACAGGTGCATTTTAATGTTAGAACATCACTCAGTACCTTGTAAGCTGAGATCGTCCGACACACCAAGCAGAGAAACATAATAAAAGAGATCGTTGAGTTAGGTGAGGAGAAGTTAAATGAAATCGACATCCTCGGTCACGAGAGCTTGGAGTTCCCAGGGCTCGTCTACCGCAAGCTTGGTCTCAGGCTTGATCTTTTGGACATGGCGTGCAAGTCATTAATGCCGCTCCCCACAGTCATACAGCGGCATGCCTCCAAGTATACTGATTTTGTGAAGGATGTCATGGAATTAGATCCCGGAAATGTTGATGGGTTTGCACCCTTAGATTCTTTGCTCAATAGTTTTGATGACCAAGCTAAGAAGCAGTTCGGCTCTTCCCAAGAATTCGACAAGCAGATAATGCAGGTGTGCATTGAGCTCATAATAGAAACACATGAGGCTAAGAAGACTGGAGCTTGGATGCACGATCAATCAAATGAGGCTCGGGAGAAGCTTAAGGAGGCTAAGATTCGTATTCAATGCATGAAGAAACTCGAAGAAGACATCATCAACGAGTGTATTGAGAGGTACAAGAAGTATAAGGAGGTACTGACCTCATTCTTTATTCTTTCATTTATCAAATTTTATGGGATCCCAGGGTCCCAGATCCCGAGAAGTGTACAGTTGGAAAGGATTCTTTATTCTTTAATTCTTTATTCATACATTCATTACAAAGGCCTAGGTTGATGCTTATCCTTTGGGATCCGACCGACCATCGTCTAGGTGATAATGTCTACTGTGCAGTGTCAGAGATTTGAAAGGTACACTCTAACAGAGAAGTGACAGATGAGATGGGTCTTCTGCAGACGTCATCCCTGCATTCATGCCATCGATTCCACATTTAAGGATGATGTACAGGTACCTAAAGTTTTGGATTGTCTCCCGAACCAGCATTGATGGCACAGGTCTCAAGCACTGAACACGTACAGAATACAGTTGGACTTGTCCATTGGAGAACTTACCCTCAGGAACCAAAGACCCAATCTCCCCTTCTTTTCTTTTCTTCCCCACTTCTCTCTTTCCCTTTCGAATTTGTAAATACTTGTACTATTGTACATACATGTAGATATTGTAAACAGTGCGAATATTGTAAAGATAATGTATAATGTAAATGTTCTATAAATATGTAGCTTTGGGCCATTCTTAGGGTCCAAAAGATTGATGATTTTGAAGGCCATAGCATAACATAGCAATAGAGTTACATAGTTCATCAAATCACTCTCTACTTTTTTGTTAAATTTAGTTCATGCTCCCTTGGAGATTTGTAAGCTCGGACCAATGAAAGTTGGATGTTAATACCGATAATAGAATGAAGAACTCGTGATTTGCATACCACTTTCATGTCTTCATCTCGGTTGTTGGTAAATTTGTATCGTTTATTTGCAGTTTTAACCTTTGTTCAAGAGTTTTAAGTGTGCTATGTGGATGGAAGTTGTGTTAATGGAATGAATCTTTCAGCTTTCGCATATATTGATTGATTGGTCATGTATGTTTAATTATGGTTACTGTTTGTCTTGAGTAAAGTTAATGGTGTTGCTTATAAAGTGATTATAGTTATATTTGTTTCTCTGCACCTTGTCCTATCTATTGCAGTTTCTTTCAATCTTTCCCTAATTTGCTCATAGGATATTTCATGTGTCGAAACCTTTCAAACTAGCAGGCCCCCTTGAACAAACAATCATGTGTCCAACTAAGCTCGTCCAACAATGTCATGACCCGATAACCAGGTGCTTGGGAGGTAGGGGAACTTGTTCCCTGGAACCCCCTTTTAGGTGGAGTTGGTCGATGCACCTGTGCACTCGGTTACATCTCGTACATTATTGTGTAACCCTACACAAAATTTGCGTCAGTAGAAGCTAGCGCTAGGACTCGTCCTTGAGCAATCCCTGTAACCAAGAATTCTGATGTTTAGAGTTGTTCTCCCCAATTAGGCTTGAGAGAATCCTTGGAGCACCCCGAACCCAAAAGAGCTCGTAGAGCTAGGACCTCCTATCCGAGCTAAGAGAACCACTAGAAAGAGAAAGGCTTCGACCTCTGGTCTACAGCCTATCACCCAGAATAATAACTCTTCCCAGCCAAGAGTGGGAACCACCGTCCCGCCTACTCAATCAGTTACCACGCCTCTTGGGATGGAAGCTTACTTTAACCAAAACTTCCCCTTGGGAGCCATGATAGGTGGAAACCACAATCTCCCGCAACTTGAGAAGACCGTAGAAGAGCACCTACAAGCCTTTAAGGATTCCATGTCTTGCCATCAGATCCAATACGAGGACATAGTTTACAGGCTCTTCCCCTACTCCTTGGGGGAAAATGAGTTAAACTTGTACCTCTCTCTACCTACCAACTCAGTTCATAGTTGCCAGGAGATGGAAGACGCATTCCTATTGCATTTCTAAGTCTATGGACCCGACAAACCTATACCACTAGTTCAATTCTCTGTAGAAGGAGCCTAGTGAACCTTTGAACATTTCAATAGTAGGTTCCAGCGAGCTTACAAGCTATTGATGCCTCTTTTCACTGCCACGGAACTAGTGGCCATTCAAACTTACCTCAATGCTCTCGACCCCTTGGTCTCCACTATGCTAACACAAACAACCATAGTCACGAACTGGGATATCATGTCCAAGGTCTACGCCCTAGCCCTTTGGCTCAATCGAGAGCTAAACCAAACTACTGGAGGTGTTGGTCACAGCTTACCCTTCAATATGCAGCTCGGGGGCTATCCTCAGAACACTTGTATAACCCAAACACCATGGTGGGTGCCCCAACGATGAACCTTGTGTCGCTGTATGTGCATAATCATATGGCACATCCAATACCAGTGCAACCTGAGTACCCCTAGCCACAAAATAAGCCTACAATTCCCCAAATCCCTGGAAATTCTTTCTTCAAGACGGCTGCTGCAACTGGACCTCAGCCCACCGTGACCTACGTTGCAGTCGCTAATCAAGCTCCACCTCTGCCACCCCTGCCAAAACAAACCACCTAACTGCGAAGATGGATGCCCTGAAGAAGATATTGACTGAGGTCACATTTGAACTAAACCACATGAAGCTCGAGCCCTCAATTCCCCAGAACCCTGACCCTTCTCAGCCAAAGGGCAACTACCAAGGACAAAGGAATTACAAAAACCCCAAGAAGCACTATAACAATAACAACCAACACTCGTATAACAATCGTCAATGGAATACCGCGCCTAACAATGACGACGTGAATTCCAACCCACTGGAGACCTCAGGGACTGGTAATCTCGCCCATACTTCCAATATTGCAGATTTCCACCCTCTGGACCAACTAGTGTAGGCATTATGACACGACCTCACACTCCGAGGTGAATTGTACCACAATGGAGAAAATGATCAGGATTGCCCAATCGGATAATACTCCACCTCCGATCAATCATCATTCCCACCTCCGCAAAACATTAGCAAAGCCTTTGCTCGTGAAACCCTCTACTTAGCGAAAGAAGAGGATGACGAGGAAGAACCAAATTTAGGAGGATTATTCTAGGAGGCTAAGACCTTCCAAGCTACCTACAATACCCCCAGCTAGAACAAGGGTCCCTTCACTACATCAATCCCTTCGAAGGATGCCCCAGTTCCTCTAGACCCCAATGCCAACAACAACCCCCCCCTCCGCGGAGACCATTGTTTTACTCATCGCGGCCAGACCACGGAAAGACCACCTTGACCCCTAAGGAGAAGTTTGATGTCACTAGAGTAATGGAGGATACCACCACCACATCTCTCATGGAAGTGTTACGTAGTTGTCCAAAGCAGAAGGAGGCACTACTCAAGTACCTTGAACAACCTGAACCCCACCTCAATGAGGCCAAGATCGTAACTTTTGACAACGCTAATGTGGTGGTCTACCGGGGTAATACCAACGACCCTCCTTTCCTTCATAGCCTTAAAAATCTATAGGCGAAGAATTTGCATAACTACCTAGTAGACTCCAGGGCATCAAGGAATGTTATGCCCCTATCTATATGCAAGAAGGTCGTGTTAACTCTTGTCAAAGAAAATGGTGTGGTGGTTCAACTTGACCAAACCCAGGTCAAGATGATCGGGGAAATGAAAGATATTCAAATCCAACTCACCTCTGATTCCTGCATCTCAAGTGTTATTGATATCGAAGTGGTGGACATTCCAAAGACCTACAGGATGCTCCTCATTTAAAACTATTCCAAATCTCTGAACGGGTACACCTCGACCAACTTTTCCCACCTCTGGCTACCATGGAAAGGAGTAGCCAACCAGATAAAGATCAAAAACAAGCCCAAAATGAAACAACTCATCACTGGCTACGGGCAAACAAATGAGGTGGCCTACACTCAAGTTGAGTCGAGCCTCTACAGAGCTAGAGAGATCCTAACTCTGGATTTTCTTCCCAAAGGAGTTCCTTCCCTGGAGTATACTTTGTTGGCACAAAGAACCCAAGACCTCTTCTTGCGGTTGAATCGCAACATTCAAACCTTAGGTGTCAATGTAGCTCCGACTTGAGCGCACTGTCAAGGTGACTCCAAGCTTACTTGCAAGGTGTATTTGGCCATTGTTACCAATTTACTTCCCTCCCCGGTGGAGGATAACCAAGAAGAAACACAACAATCGGAACACAACTCACTCCCACTTACACAAATCACAGGGTTGGTCCTTGAAGAACCAACCCTAGTTCCTCCCCCCAAGATCACGCCAGAACCTTTGATTCCTGCCCCGAAAATACCCACACCTACACCTACAACCGAACCCTCGAGCGCAGACCTCCCCAATAACGATACATGGGCCCTCAAATTTGATGTATCTAGGTCTAAGAAAGGAAGTGGGGCGGCAGGTGTGGAGCTAATAAACCCCCAAGGAAGATCTTTCCTCGCGTCATACTGAATCCAATTCGAATGCACAAACAACGTGACTGAATACGAGGCCTTAGTGCTAAGTCTCTTGTTCGCCCTTAGAAATGGAGTCACCCGCCTCTGAGCATTGGGCGACTCGGAGTTGATAATCAAATAGGTCCGAAGCCTGTACACATGCCATGACAAACGATTGGCAGCATATTGAAACTGGGTATGGAGCCTGAAGCAGTGCAAAGAAAGAAATGGACAATTTTTTTGAGGACTGTGTAGTGTCGTAAATTACACCCCGTGTGATTCTTCATTGCATAATGTCTCCACCTTAGCCAAAAATTGAAATTCCATGTAAGCCTCCTTATCACCCCTAACTTGTCGGAAGCAATGCAAAGAAGAAAGAAATGGACAATTTTTTTGAGGATTGTGTAGTGTCGTAAATTACACCCCGTGTGATTCTTCATTGCATAATGTTTCCACCTTAGCCAAAAATTGTAATTCCATGTAAGTTTCCTTATCACCCCACCTGCCTTGTCATTTTCCTTGTTCGAATTCTTGACAATGCGGCTTGTTTAGTTTAGGATGCTTGTGTGTCATAGAGATGTGCGCACAACACACACTCATCCTACAAATTGGGAAATGTGCAGGTGATCATTGGGACATTGCACTACTATTTTTGGCAATGTAATGCCTTTTTCCACCGCCCACCAACGTCGGGAATCATTCGAGCTGCTTAAAACTTCATTGTTTATCTTCGTTTGAGACTCTTTGGGACATCTTAGCTACTCTCTTGGTACTTCTTCATCATATAGGATAGTTTTCATAGCTCTTTGTCCATCCTACGTTGCTACTCTACAACCTTCATCACTCACAAGCTCAATGTCGCCTTCATCCCACTGAGCTCTGGCTTCTTGGCCTTGAAGGGGAGTTGTCTTATACTCATTTCATCTCTTTCGATTGGCATATCGTAGTATCTTAAGCATTTTCTTGTTTATCTATTATCATTTATCATTTATCGGTTATCCATTGTCTATCTATCAGATATCTATCAATTTGAGACTCTTTGGGACACCTTAGCTACTCTCTTGGTACTTCTTCATCATATAGGATAGTTTTCATAGCTCTTTGTCCATCCTATGTTGCTACTCTACAACCTTCATCACTCACAAGCTCAATGTCGCCTTCATCCCACTGAGCTCTAGCTTCTTGGCCTTGAAGGGGAGTTGTCTTATACTCATTTCATCTCTTTTGATTGGCATATCGTAGTATCTTAAGCATTTTCTTGTTTATCTATCATCATTTATCGTTTATCGGTTATCCATTGTCTATCTATCTATCAATTTGGTTGTCCATGGAGGTGCAAACACCAAAACGGGGTCTGACTTTGGCAGACCTCTTAATCAAGCAGCACCAACATTTCTCTCTGCTTTGTATGGAGGTTTTGAAGGAGAAGGCAGCGAGAAGCAATCTTGGGACTCTTGTACCTTCGGGTTGTAAGTTTTCTCCCTCTTTTGTGCTAGTTTATACTTGGAATAATTGTTTTTACTTTCTTTGTATTTTCTATTGCTCGCAGTTAGCTTAATTTCATTTCTGCTTACTCGTAGATGCATACAAACTCATCATGATCAGAATGCATTACAAATGACAATTTCGGTTGTGGACAGATTCTTCCCACATAGGACAAGACAACGGAACTAAAGACTCATTTAGGGAGTTAAATGTGTGCTCTTTCTTCTTTTTCACATGTAAGGCAATTTGTTACCTCTTGGTCATCTCATGTACCCATCTTTAAACATGAATGTACCCACTAGGATACGTGCAAGGGGCAAGGGAAGATTGGAGAGATGGACTCTTCTTTAGAATTGCATTCGAGTCATATTGATATAAGGGTTATGAGCAATTAAAGGTGTAAGACCATTGCCTTGTTTCTTGAGATTTTATAATTACATGTAGCCGGTAGAGTTCCCTACATTAGATGCAAGTGACAAGATTCTAGGTTGGTATTGTTAGTGGTAAGCTTGTACAACTGATTTTGATAGCAGATCCTTGCTTGATTTTTTCCTCACATTGCCTTCCCCTTAGGCAAATTTCATCAAATCTTTTTATTTTTGTCGTTCTCATTTACTACTCTCATGCTATATTCTTGCAATTTTGACAAGTACGCACAATTAAGACTAAAAGAAAATACAGCCTCCAAATTCAAGTGACCAAATAAAAAGGAAACAAGGAACATGAATAACAGAAAAATACAAATCTGATTTCAGAGAAATAGCACAGAAAGATAAGCCAAAAGAATTAAATCTTCATTAGGATGCATCCTATTAAATAACTTATCTTAATACCAATCAACTTTTCAGCACAGCATGCAAAAGATGCACTTGATTCTAAAGTGAAAAAAGTAGGAGTGTAACTGAAAAATACAATAAGGCAGCTTATAAGGTCCATGGGATCAAGGAAGCACATCAAAAGTTAAATGTTGTATATTTTAAATTTACCAAAATAAAGTTTTAAGGCAAGAGCATACCAAACAGCAATGGACCTCTTGATCATTTGGATCCACCTAAGCTGTTGCTTAACAGCCTGCCACAAATATGAAAAGAATTAAGAAATAAAAATAAAACTTGAATGTCAACTGTTTACTGCCCATCAAACATACCAACAGAAAATGATAAAATAAATCAAGCACAAAACCATAGCATTTAGTTACAACCATGTAACTGAGTTTGTTGTTCCCCAAGGCTAATTTTATTTTGAGTTCCTATGATTGTCAATAAAGACGGGAGAACAGGGGGCAACCCTCATTCACTTCACCACGGGGTCTCCTGTTTTTACTTGCACAAATTTCATAGAAATTACTAGCACCCCAGGTTTCTCCTTTTTCTATTTTAAAAATCTCAAAAGTAGTAAGAGATCACAGCAGTAGAAGTTCTCCAACATTAATATTTCTCAAATCTTGTAAAAGGCCACTGCATTGCTTTCCAGCATACAATGCATCTGAACATATTAAAAATCAACCACCTTCCTAGCTACCTTCCAATAACCTTTCCCAGTACCAAATTTATATTATTTCCTTTACCTTTGTTACTGGCATGTAAAATAAAGATTCTAATACTGTTTCTTAGGATTTTAGGATTCTCGATCAATACAAATGCTAGATTTTTATGAGACTAGGTGTTTTTGTGTATCCAACTATCAATTTATGTAACTCTAATTGTAATTTCTGATTTTATCCCAAGCATCCTTTCCAAGCAGAACATCAAAATAAACACAAGGTAGAAAAGTGTTCCATCATCAACACATCTCCTAGTTCATTTCTCTTACTGAAGTTCATGAAATATTGGACCCATCTAAGAAATATCTGATCACATCAGATTCAAGAGCTTAAAAACCTCATTCAACTTCAAAATTCATCAAACATCT
>MU227896.1:1960537-1971861 GCA_018584345.1 Thuja plicata
CAAGGGGAGGAATATCATTTGCCGCTTCAAGATCTCCTTTTGGATTCTACATCAGGCATCTACCATTGTGATAGGAGTTTCTTCATTCTGGGGGGACTTTGGTGTCTCATCCCTCTCTCATGGGGGGGCTGGTTGTACTAATGGTCTTGAGAGAGTCTCTTGAGCCATTTCATTTTTGCTTTTTTCTATCTCTTTTTGGAGAGGGGTTTTTCCCACTGGGTTTTCTTCTTTGTCTCCGGTTTACAGAGATTTCCTTGTATTGGGTACCTGATTAGGCCTTGTTGCCGGGACCCTTTTTTCCTGCTTTCATAGCTATGCTAGGTTAGCTTACCCCATGCGCTTAGCTTAAGGGGGGGTGTTAGAGTAATCATCAGTTTGCTTATTAATTAAATCATGTTGATTTAATTAATTAAGTTATTACTCTTTAGTGCTTAAGCTTTCTCTTAGGTTCATTAATAATTAATTCTTTTATTAATTATTAATGTGCAACCTAGCTTTTTTAGGCTTTAGGGTTTTGTTCACCTTTATAGGTTGAACCTTGTAATTATTTTTTCATTAATTCAGATTATAATTTTACTCTCACATTTTGAGTAACTTCTGAGTTCTATTTTTTCCTCCTTCTGCTTCTCTCTTGTAACAGGTTATTTGCATGCAGGTATTCTTGGCATTCTGTGGATTTATATTTCTCAAATCCTACAAATTTTTCATGACTTAGAGAAAAATTTCTTGCAGATTTTAGCAGTGATAACACATCCATCCTTGAGGAATTTCCTCGCAAGGTAAATCTGAAATTTATCTTGTTTATACAATATCCTTGTTTCATTTCATGTTTGATTCTTATATAGGGGATTGACCAAGGCAAACCCCTTTACATCAACCTATTTCCCCTTTTTCTTGTGTTCAAGAATAGGTTCTTTGGGTTTTAGATCCATAATTTCAGAGTTGTAGGGTATGTGACTGGTCTGCTATAGATTTCAATCATTTTTCTCCCTCTAGGACACAGACAAATTTCTTGGACAAGGCCGACTTGGGTCTGCACTTTCCTTTGGATCTGCAAATTTCATAGTGAGAAAACACAGGTATCAGAGTTCCAGATCTAGAAAAACTTCTAGTTCTGACTTTTTAGTAATCATTTCACTTACAATATGTTTGCATTCCTTTCATGATCTTGCATATCAATTTACATATCAAACACATTGTAACAATAAGGGAATTCATCTTCATACTCCATCTTCAATTCTAGATCTATTATTAGCATCCCTACATCTTATTTGGGATTTTATATTATGATTTTGGTTTGAGGGCAAACTCTTAAGAGGTATTTCTAATATAACATAAGATATATAAAATCGTCTACATAGAACATACCCAAACATTTGGTGTGCCATCTCTACACACTTAGACTGGGTTCTTCCAAATTCTTATGTTACATTCTGGTGAACCTAACTAAGTGCATTTCCATTTTGATTCTGGTGTTAGATTCTCCTTCTTTTCATTTAGATAAACTTTGTATGCATTTACATTATATTGCATTTAGATATAATTTGTATGCATTCATCTCTAGCTTCAATTTGATAGTTAATGTGTTTTTTTCCTTTTTCATATTTATTTCAAATTAGATTGTATTCTTATTTCCTTTCATTCCCTTGTGCATGAGCTTCATCACTTTAAGTCCAACCTATAACAGTCCAGCTAGAAGAAGTTGTAGACTTTTGGGTTCCTTTGATCCTGAATTCTTCTTTTTTCCTAGGAATCTAGATGAGACCAACATGAATCTTAATGAAATTAATCATATCATGGAGAATAACTCTTCTTATGATGAAGATAAATCCTTAATAGTTCCTCCTATCCAAGTCCAAAAAAATTCCAAAGACTTTTAAAAAATTTGAACAATGGTTAAGTCAAGACAACTCTAATCGTGAGGCTCTTATCATTTTAGAAGGCTTAAGGAAACTTATTCACAACAATGACCATGGTGTTGAATGCTTGTGTAGAATTTCACATTTAATTGATAACAATATCAAACCTATTAAGGATCGCGCTCAATAATTAGGCTATAATTCACCTACTACAAGTGTTGAGACCTATTTTCCTATCTCTACTTGCATTCCTAGTGTCTCTACTTATGCTCCACCTGTCATGAGAACTTCAATTAAAACTTCTAATCATATACATGTGAATCTTCCTAACCCTATTTATCCTTCTATCCCTTCAAGTGTTCCACGTGTTTCATTTCCTTATTCCATTCACACTTATCATAGTGTCCCTTTTTCATATTCAACTATTTCTTCAATTTCTAACAATGTTCCTAAAATTTCTCATGTTTCTCCTCCTACCATTATTTCTACTTATTATACCATTAATAGCTTGGCTCAAACTGTATCCTTTTTGCAACAAAAAATTGCTTACATGACTCAATCCAAGTTCAACATTCCAACTTGTGAAATTGCTAGTCCTTTATCTTTGGATATTATATGTGTTGTTATCCTGCAATATATGGAGATTCCTCATCTTGAGACTTGTAATGGTAAGGGTGATCCCATGACTCATGTTAAAAAAATTTAAACCTTCTTTATTGATTTATCCCATGACCATAGGTTCCTAGCAAAGTTGTTCACTAGAATTTTTTGAGACAAAGTATTGAAACGGTATTTTTCCTTGCATCCTTATTCAATTGATTCCTTTGAAAACTTGCTAATGTTTTTATTGAACAATTTCAAAACAACATTGGTCCTAAAGTTTCTCCAACTAATTTAATGTATTGTAAATAAGGTGTTAAAGAAAAAGTTAGTGATTTCATTGGTAGATTTAAGCATTTGTACACTCAGATTTCTTATCATGTGCCTGATATTGATGTGCAAATTATTTTATTACTAATTTACAAAGTAGCATTAGAGATAAGATACTTATATCTGAATTCTCTTCATTTTCACAATTGTGTGTAGCGATTCATCATTATCAACTACAAGTGAGTCAGTTTGAGAATACCACTCCAATGGCTCATGTTCACATTGATGAGAGCGGTGTCACATCCAATTTAAACAAGTTTTAGAAATCAAACAACTACATAAAAATCAACAAATCATCCAAAAATGTTGATGAACACATGCAAACAACATCCAAATTTGTGGCTCCTTTTTCAACTATTTTGAAACCTACTTGTAATTATACTCAGCTTTCAGAATCTTTGCATAATGTGATGTTGAATTTAATTAATGCTAATGTGTTAAAACTTCCTCCTATAAAACCAATTGACACCTCCAAACCTCAATCCAGATACTTTGATCCAAAATATTTTTTCCAATATTACCATCATCCTAGGCATGATACTCAAAAGTATTTCCACTTGAAAACTATTATCCAAGATCTTATTGATTCTAAGGTTATCTCTGTGGATGGTGACACTGATCAAAGAAACAAATTTGTGGCTCCTCCTAACTAAAACTTGCAAATTTGCACCAATCCTTTTCCATATCATTCAACCAATGTTATTGATCAACCTTCTTCTTCCCAATGTGTTCACAATGATGACAAAGTTAATGAAGCCAATCATGCTGTTAATTATGTTGAAAAATTCAAACCTAAACCTCTATCTCAACCTTACATTACCTTTGATCCTAGTGAAACAATTAAAGCACATGATGGTCCTCTCTATATTTTTGCAAATATTAATGACCTTCCTACCCATGGTGCCCTTGTTGATCCCACTTGCATGGTGAATGTGATAACTGAAGAACATGTTTTTAGTAAACAATTGCAAAAACACTTTTATGATAAATCTGTTGTGAATATTCAAACTTGAAATGGTTTCTTTTATCCTTCACATGGCTCCATTATTTTCCCTATTCAAGTCAAACTTGGTCTTCCATGGCTTACACCCATGAATGTTATGGCTTCTCCCTTTCACAAATGTGTTAAATTTCCTCATAATAGGGAAATCATGACTGTTAACCATAGTCTTTATCAACCTTGTGTTCCTTGAGACACAATTGATCTTAATTTATTTTGGCCTTCTATGCCTCAACCCACCCAAACCCATCTTGACCATCTCTTTAGATCATACCAAGCCTAGAAGGTTCAAAAGATTTGTGAACTTAGCAAACCTAAGGATGTTCCATCTCTTTTCCTTGGATGTGGACTTCTTCCTACACCACCTATACCACCTCTTCCTATTTATTATACACATACTTCTCAACCTATCCCTCACCCTAGTGTGGTTACTTTAGTTCTTCTTCAAAAAGAAGAAAAGGACCCAATGGTGATTGATCCTATCCACCCCAAATTTCTAGAAAGACCAAATGTAACTGTTATACACTAAATTTTGCAACCTGTTAAGTGCTAGATCCTAAAAATCTAGTATAACATGGGAATCACTTCTAGGTTGTGGGACCTCTACTAACTGAAGTGAAGCCTCCAGATTCTAGGCTGGTTCCTCTTGGATAATCACCTTATTTCCTTTTAAACATGAAAGTAAACTTGGAAGGAAAAGGGATAGAAGGAGAACTAAAGGGAAATGACTGAAAAACAAATTTAACCTACTAGGTGATGCACCAAAGGTAACATGAATCACAACACAGTGACGAAAACTAGCATGAAATCCTAAATCTAGCAGAACACAACTTCCTGGATAGGCTTGCATAAGTATTTCATAGAGAGGTCTGAAATGAAAAGAGCCTATTCAGGGAAAGAGAAGATTTAAAAAAAAATAGCATATTCAATAGAATAGACACAGAATATGACCTGCAAACATAAATTCACTCCAGCAAATAGGCATAGAAATGAGACAAAGTGATAGGGGATTTAACAATATCTACAAGATCATCTAAATCAAATCATTCACAATAGTGCACAAAGATATAGGAAGAAAGAGGGCTCAAGAACTCTAAGATTTATCTAATATCAGCCAATATATTATAACTCAGATAAGAGAAATACACACAAGAAGACCTGAGGATAGAGAAAATATCACAAAAAGCCTTTGCATACTCTTAATTCCAATGAGAAATTACAAAACAGATGAAAACCTGAGGGCAGAGAGAATGCCATAGAAATTCTTGAATAAGGTGAAAAATATCTAGCTAAAAAAGCCTCTAAAACTACTTATATACAACCTCCCTTAGCACACAGGCTTGGGAGTCAATCCAAATGATCAGTTAGGGTAGAATTAGGGTTATAATAGATATTCAAAAAAAAATGTAGAAACCCTAAACTAGTCAAGTCTGCTCTTTAATGCACTCAAGAAATATCTCAAAAGATCAGATACAGTCATGAATACATCTCCCATCACCATAAATTCAAGAAGAGAAGTTAGCTGATCCATCTAGTCTATCTACAAGTTGAAAACATCGCCACCACCATGAAGACCCTAAGAAAAACATTTAAATATTTGAATTCAAACCCAAATGGTCACAGGGGCACGTAATTCCCAATCAACGGCTCAGATTTGAAACTTTACTATCTTTAAAACATGACCGACGATCTTCCTCAAGCTACCCGCAAGCATAGGATCGCATCTGCCATGCATCACGTAGGTGCGATGCCTGAATGGTTATCCTTCTTCATCTTTACAATCAAGGCTTTACGCCTACCATTGGATCTTCCTTACTTGTTGTGTCTTTACTACCCTTTTCAACCCAGGACCCATGACATCATCTGTGCTACATGTCATCATAGCTTGATGGCTTGAACATTAGATGTCAATCACTTTGTCTTTAAGGTAATACACTATCTGTCCAATCAAATAAGACTTGCTTAGTCTTTACTTTACCTTTATCTGACCAGCCTGACCCCACCATGAACACATGTCTTCAAGGCGTAAATCCTTAAGGGATAAATCTTGATCACTTTGGCATCAAGGATTTACACCTACCGCTGGATTAAAAGAAACTTTCTCAAAGATTACCTTACTGCAGATGGGTCCAAGCTATGACAACTTTCCACGCGTCGATAAGGCATAATGCCTTGATCATTAGATTTTGACCAATTTTTCTTTAAGCCTTTATGCCCACCATAGGATTAAAATTTAGTTGCACGACATATAATCTCATCCTTACCACTATGTCGGGTCCGCCATGGACACGTGTCATTCAGGCTTAATGGCTTGATAGCTAGATCTTGAGCACTTCGGCTTTAAGCCTTTAATCCAATCATCTGATCAAACTAAACTTGATCGGTCTTTAACTTTTCAAAGACCCTACATAAAGGTGACCATACTGTCCACGTTGCGCAATGGCTTAATGGCTTGATCACTAGATCTTGAGCACTTTGTCTTTAAGCCATAACGCTGACCACACGTCAAAAGAAACTTGATTGATCTTTAGTTGTCTCTAACCTTAGCTAGCTCCACCAGGAACATGTGGCATCTTGTCGCACACTCTCGATCCCTAAAATAATATACCTTGATTCTAGGCGAGTGAATGACAACCGTTAATCTTCATCTTTCCTTTCAATCATGTACTCGCAACACCTTTCTATCTTGATCTTCAACTTGTGCGATTGAGTGATGACCATACATAACCTACAACATGAACCGCGTCGCACACTCGCACAACAAAAGATGCTAAGTGGTTTAGCTTAGCGAGTGAGCGATAACATAAAATCTTCGTTACTCGCAAAGTCATAGACTGAAAACCTTAAGGTAAAATCACATGGTGGGTGAGTGATAAATATTTCTGATAACACCATCGCTTACTTGCACAGTCAAGATAACATGCCATAAGACTGTCGCAACTGCACGACCAAGCATAAAAGGTGACCGATATGGAAAACTTAAAACACGTGAAGAATTGTGACCTCAAGTGGTGAAAAATGTAATGAAGGAACATAACGACCACCAAGGAGTTAGGGCTTTAAGGGATCTTCAAGGGTTTTTTTTGCATTTAGGTCCTTTAAGACATGAACATGGGGTAAGCTAGTGACCTAGAAACATGCAGAGAGCCAGGTAAAGGCCAGGAATTAGTGCAGAAACATACAAGTTGGGATCTACCCTTGTGGGAGCCTCATTTACTCCACTTCTAGCCAAAATTGATAGAATGGGAAATTTAGGCAATATTTTTGACAATTTTTGTTGAATGTTAGCCTGCTAGACATATAAAACCAGTGGCCTTATGAAATTCCATTGGACAAAGAGCCTGCAGTAAGCACAAAAAGACACTAGGAAGGAAGGAGGATTGAAACCAAGAGGAGGAACAACGAACCAAAATAGGGAAAAGGACTGTACAAGAAGAAACAACTAACTTTGCACAAGCACTTGGAGGAAAGCAGGGAAAAACTAACCTATTCTAAACTAACCAGTGTGTGTATATTTGTTCACATGTTATCTGCAACACAATACTTCAATAAGTCATTCTATAAGTGAGAAACAAGGGTTAATGAACATATAAACCATAACTTAGACTTATTGCTTTCTAACTAGGATGAGTGTAGAAAATAACATAAAAGCCCTCAGATTATGCTAAGTACCAGTGACATAAACAACCTAGCATGAAAGATTTAGTTTAAAAACAACTATTCAACTATTTAGCATGCATATTACTCTAAAATGGACATTCTAAACATATGAGAAAGTGACTAATGGAGTGTGTATGAAGCTAGGAAGGAATGGGTAGCATAATAATGCTTTGAGATTCCTTCAAAATCTTGGCATAATAACACTATAATTCAAAATTTGAGGCTTATTATGTTCTCTAAATCCCTTCAATTTATAGAGGAATGGGAGAGAGAGAAAGAGAGGGGAGACAAGGTTCATTAATGGAGCCCCTAAGGTCTTTAATGAGATGTAAGAGCTATTAATGCCTTGGGCATTAATGAGGGATGGGCAAGAGGGAATATCCATTAAGGGTTATTAATGACATTCACTTAAGAGGTATGGGAGAGTGTAAGACTCAACTTGGCAAGTTGGTCCTTTAGGGAAGTCATGCTTGAGAAAGTTGACTTTCTCAAGTGGGTTGAGTTGTTAATCATTCCCTAATGGAATGTGACAACATTAGGAGGTGGGTTAGGGTAGAATTAGAATGAGGATTAGATTAGCAAGGGTGGAATGGGTTGAGATGGGTTAGAACCCAGGGTAGAAGTGGTTGAAATAGGTTAGGTTGGGGTTTAAGGGTATATAAATGAAATGAATTAAACTTATTTAATTCATTTAAAATATAGGAATTTAATTATTTAAGCAGTTTATTGCTTTTTAATAATTAAGGGGACTATAGCCATCTTAATTAAATTAAATAAGCTAGGGGAATGGGTTATTTGCAAATGGATAATTGATTTAGGGATTTATTTAATTCCTTTATAATTAAATACTATAGCCATGTTTGAATTTATTTTGATTTAAATGGTTTGAATTGATTTAAATTGTATGGCTATAATAGTTAATATAATTTAGTGATAAAAATCACCTAGGATATTAAATTTGATTTAAAAGAATTATGCCAAGCAGTAATAGGGTTGTTTGGACATAATTGGGGGTATAATCACACTTAGGGAAAATAGGGTCTGTAGTTGGAACATACCAAATTTAGGTGGTTACATTTGCCCCTCTTTGAATTGATTTGTGAGCAGTGCATTGATTCAAAGAAAGTTTTTGATTTTGACTTCAGAAAGATTGAGAATTCCATTCTTGGTTGTCGAACGAAATGTTGATGAGATCAATCTCGCACTTGATTGAACTAAACTGATATAATTGATTTTGAACTTGGTTGTCATCCAAAGATCAATAAAAGATTTTTAAAGATACCAATTCTGAACTTGGTTATCGTCCAAAGATTGATAATACTGATTCCAAACTTGGTTGTCGTCCAAAAGCTAGTATGAAGCTGCCAGGAGCTTAATAAGAATCTTTTAAAATAAGGAAACACAATATATCCAGCTTATGAGAACCAAAGCTTTCTATCCAACAGTTCTGACTTTAGTCAAGGAAACTGTTATGCCCCTAGATTGTTTGATAACGAAGTCACTTTTAATCTTGTTTCAAGAAAAAATTTAATTGATGATAGTGTGATCATGCCCCCTCGGGAACGAAATCAAAGGAAAAGGATAAATCCCTCAGTTGAAAGAATGTATCACTTGCAGGAAGCGGTTAGGGCAAGAAAGAATGGAGTAGAAGAAGTGGAAAAGAAGGTGTGTTTAAAAATAAATACACAAGTACCAAGTTAATTACATGAAAATATGAGTGGTGAGAGATTAAAATGATGTTAGACCAAGATTTATGATAAAATGTACAATCTAACAGATTTTTGGAATAAATGAAGCAAATTTGCAGTTTTTGAAATTGTCGTAAGAATGATACTGTGCTGCTGAAAACATCCTAGACACCTTCGATTTGGTTCCTGATTGACCAAAAAGAGAATAGAAATGTAATTGTAATTGTCTGGGAGGAGTTTTGGAACTCCTAAATGGCTCAAAAGACCAATATAAGCCTCAAAATTTACCATTTCACTATTCATTTTCACTTTCCTCCATAGTAAATTTGAGAGCTCTGCAGAGAAGATGGTAGTCCCTGTGAGGAAGCATCATTTCGAGATGAGCCATCAATATTAATGCCCAGCCGACTACCACCTCTGGTAAGTGCTCATAAAACTACCTCGTGAATTTTGCAAAGTTCAATTTCATGCATTTTTGTAGGTTTTATAGCCCCTTTAATTTTGAATCGCATCCAGGATTTTGGATCACAACTTGTAAAATTTGTGTCGCATCCTGGATATCCTGCATCGCATCCAGTTTCTCCAGATTTCTATGTCGCATCCAGGGTACTCTGGATCACATCCTATTTTCTTGTTTTTGTCTTGTTTTGTATGCTATTTTGACTTTGTTTCATACCTAGTCATTTTAGGCTCGTACCCTATTTTTAGGGTCGCATCTTGTATTTTGGGGATCGCAACCAGTATTATCCATCACATCCGGTATACCCCAGATCACATCCTATAAAACAGATCACACCCTATTGGTTTAGGATCATATCTGGTTTATAGAGTTAGGATTTTAATCCTTTTGATCTATTTTCATGTTGCAGAATTTGAATCACTTAGTTGATCAGGATACTGCATCTCCTTGGTAGATAGAAAATTTATTTCACCTT
The DNA here is from genome assembly GCA_018584345.1 of Thuja plicata. Classification (NCBI taxonomy): domain Eukaryota; kingdom Viridiplantae; phylum Streptophyta; class Pinopsida; order Cupressales; family Cupressaceae; genus Thuja; species Thuja plicata. Next base: position 1,970,610 of record MU227896.1, read on the forward strand.
TGTATGTGTTAAAAATAGGTAGATTTTGAGGTAGTCACCTTTAGAGGCACATTTCCAAGTCATGTTCTTGTGTTATCTAGATTTCTTTCTGATGCTGAGCAGTCCATAGTGATCCAATGTGGATTATGTTCATTGATAGGTTTACCCGAGATAGGGGTAAACTGAGGGTTGTTGACTGCTCTGGCCGAGAGATGGCACTCAGAGTACAACACCTTCCATCTTCCGACCAGGGAGATCACAGTGACTCTGAAGGATGTATGGTAGATACTATGTGTGCCAATTATGGGCCATGAGGTATACTTTGAGTCGAGAGGTGGCATAGCCATTAGTGCTACACGTAGATATTTTTAGGATGACACTATAGATCGGAGATACCTATCATTGGACTATATGGTCGATCATTATGATCACTTATCTGTATACTTAGCAGGACTGATAGGTGGCATCTTGATGCCAGATAGAGGTCAGCATGGATTCATGGTCGGCTAGGTAGGTATGTTAGAGCAGATGGTTACCCAGAGATGGAGATTTGCATGGGGCAGTTGTATTTTAGCCCATATGTATTGAGAGTTGCACAAGATAGTATACTATTACACTCGGAGCATGACCGTTGGGATTTTGATTCTTCAGATCTGGGCCTGGGAGTACATCCCTATTACACAGCTGGTTGTAGATAGACAGAGGGCACCAGAGCAGCCTTATATATACATGTATGTCGGCCTCATTTAGTAGCCCCATCTGGGCAAGGTCGAGTATTGGCATCATCTTTTTGATGATATGACTGAGGTTGTTTGGAAACCATATTTAGATTGTGAGGAGTGGACCTCAGTTGCATGAAAGGTACCCTTTTTATTTTAGAGCTGGTATCTTATTGGGAGGAATAGGTACGTCATAGAGCAGGTTATTTACACCTGAGTGCTGAGACAGTATGACCGTCAATAGGGTAGGATACAGGATGTTACTGTGTATGCATGGATCCAAGATAAGATAACATTGTGGGGTGCTCAGTTACAGTACAAGACAACTCAACAGAAGATCCGTGATATGGTTAGAGTAGACTGGGATCTCCACCTTGATGTTGTTGATGCACTTGTCTCTAATGGATATGCTATAGAGATGCTTCTATTGGAAATACAATAATGGGAAAGCAAGATACTGAGAGGGGGGGTGAATCAGATCTTCAAAATTAAACACTTAAAACAAACTGATCCACATTCATACATAAATGAATCTAATGTAATCTCAGATAACA